>JBBPLP010000086.1:0-58745 GCA_038089875.1 Fistulinella prunicolor | reverse complement strand
TCCTCTATTTCAATCTCGTCATAGTACGCACCCATCGTGAACGGGAAAAGATGCGAGATGGTGGCCGTCTGCAACAAATTTGTTTACCCCTCCCAGTCTTGATCCGAGTCAGATAAGGGTGGCTGTGCCTTGGTCTCGGAACTTGGCCCAACCGCTGCTAGTTGTCTGCCCTGAACACATCCGCAGTGCTCGCGACGCAATCACACTGCCAGACGTACATCGACATACTAACGAATTTATGACAATGTATAGTGTGCTAGTCACAGATGGCATCTCCATTGAATTGTCAGCCCAGTGGAGTTTCTATCTGAACTTGGACCCGGAGGAACCCATTTTTACCTCAACCACATTTTCCTGCTCGGGGCTGGTGCGTCCGGATGTACAGGGCTTTTACAACTGCCCTTTCTCCTACGACGACCGTTTTGGAAATTACGAGGGCATTGGAGTCTGCCCCAGCCGTAGCCTGGTCAACGTGCCATCTATGATCCGGTGTACGTGTACTGACCTCTCTTCCAGCTCGGGGATTGATTGAACAATGATGGCTATCGGCTTCTCGTGACCCGTGATCCATCGAGCTTACTCGAGAATCTAGCCCTTCGGATGGAATTTCAGCGGGGTACATAGAGATACGGGTGAGCGTTCTATGTAAACGTCATTCACAGGCCGACAAGTTTCACGTACGATCCAGCCGATAACCCGGGTTGCTTGGTCTCACATGTCATAATGTTGGTTAGGCTCTCAACACGACGAATTCGCCTGTTTTCAAAACGTCACTAATAGCGTTAGTCCCCACTCTAGAATCACTGAGCGGCCAATATTCTTTGATTGATTCTTCACATCGAAATTCTGCGGTTCATATCTGGCTTTGGTTCGTAGGTAGCATAGTGTGGCACCCAGTGGTTCGTTCGTTTCTTAGATCAGAGTATTTCTCATGACAATACTGCTCACCAGATAATGCATCATGTTGATGGTAGTAGCACTAAGCTTCTTTCAAGTTGACATGCGTGGGATTGACCGTTCCGATCTAAAGTTCAATTCAGAACTCTGAACCATACCAACTAAGTTCAGCGCATCGTTCAATTGGCCTTTTGTCCCGCGTAAGTCTCAACCTTGTCTACCGAGGCGGTATAGAGGGGAATTATTGCAATTATTATAAATTACCAGTGTTTCCTAAGCACTAGGACGGCCCCCCGGGCCTGGCTTCGTCATTAAACAAGCTAGATCACCCAGAACTTCCATCCCTTTAAGCTCCTGCTGCATGACGTGAGCTCTAATAAGGGGTTGAGAAAAAATACTGAGACTTATAACAGCTCAGTATACCATGATGACCCTCGCTCCATCAGAGTTTCGTACTTGTTCCGATGAGCATCAGCACACTCTCTGTCTTCTCCGTTATCTTTTGATGCGTCGTGGCCACTATATACCTATTCACGTCCTCATCAAGCTATGTCAATCTTTCTTCCAACCAATAGGATCAAGGAATCGGAGTCCTCGGTGTATGAAACAGAGACTTTCTTCAAAAAAGCAATTTAAGATGGCCTTCCGATTCATCAACGTGGCGTTACCACCGTGACACCGTGCACTATTTCTGATACCAACACATATATGTAAATGACCCTGCGAAAAGCGAATGTTTGAACCACAACAATCTATTCAACACATTCGCGTTCATACAGACAGCTTCCTTTTCTCAGCAAGCTATTTGATACAAACGGTAATCAGAGCTCTGAAGATGGCCGTCATGGTGGAGCGAGACGATACCGGTCGCCTGTTCAAAGTACCCATCGGACCCTAGGCATACGAGCAGCACACGAGCTCTAATTGTGATCCCGAGGTGAGGAACTCAGAATAATTAAGCACTATCACTTGTGCGAAAAAGTTGTTTTCCACACATTGATCACTGAGCGTCATTATCATAGGCCCTGACCTCCCTCGGGCCAGTGTTTCCTCATTCAAACTTCTGAACCTAAACATCGCGTACACGGGATCGGGCCCTTTGCGTCAAAATTTCTTTGACCTCTTCCTTCCGGTTGGTTACCCTGCAAACATTTCTCCAGGTATGGTCCATCTTTTTTGAATGGCGCAGATGTCACTAACTTCCTTTAGATTACCTCCCGTGAGTGTGCCTGCCTATTTCCCTGGTGGTCCTTGTTATACGTGCAAACACAAATGTTCATCTTGTCTTCTAGGTATCATACATACAATACTTTACAAGGATTTTGTAACACTCTCACGGCACTTTTGGCTTCTCGGGGTACCTTGGAAGGTCCGTTTCCTTTCATGTGTAACAGTATCCTGCCAATAATGCTCATTTATGTCCGTACAAGGTGTTGGTGTCGGTGATGCATCTGCATCAGCAACCCATGCTCTGATTCTGACAGTCTTTAAAAATATCTTCTCGCGGTTAACAAGTGAGTCATCACCGTCTGATATATCCTACCCATTCCACAGATCAGCTAAAATATTTGATCAGCCGTCCTCGGGACGTATTATTTTGGAACATCACTTTACCCAGAGACCAAAACCTTTCGATACCTTGCTGACTTGTTGAACGACGCATCCAAGGTCCTAGACACTGTCGTGCCCTTTATTGGATCGGATCGAGATATTGGTCAATTCTGCCGTCTGGTGCTACACTGCAAACGATAATGCTCTGTTTGAGCGGTGCTACGCAATCACTTTGTGTACTTGTTGCAGGCGGTTCGAAAGCGGCCCTGAAAAATCATTTCGCGTTGCCACAGACTGGGAAGGGAGATGTCGGCGAAATCACTGATGCCGAAGGATGTGAGCCGGCAGACCATCGTTGGGCTTTCCGGGATGCTGGTAAGGGCCAGACTGTTGCCCCTGTCTTTTTATTGATCTTTTACAGCTCGGCACGCTTCTCATACCCTACATCAATACATGCACCTTAACGTACACGATACTCTTCAATTTAATCGGAGCTCATTTGTTATCCAACTACCTCGCCGTTCGGTCCGTGGTTCTTCGCACGCTCAACAGGCGACGTGCATGCATCCTTTGGACCAGCTTCAAGGTACCGAATGGAGAAATGGATGCGAGGATTCTTAAGCCTGCCAGCGTTGCTTCAAAAGAAATCTTGTTTACGGCTCCAAACAGTTTACGAGACGTTTCCACAGGACGAACCCTGTTCTCGGAACATCGTTCCGAGCTGTTACATCCCAATGTACTGCGGGATACGTGCTATTTATAACCGGTGGGCACGTTGGCCATGGTTTGCGGCGAGTTACTACCTCGATATACTTCAAGGACGGATACCGCCCGATGGATCAACTTCAGGCCTGGGTCCAGGCGATTGAAGTCGCACGATGGCTATATGACTCAGGAGACGATTCCGATATCTATCTGGCTGACGCCCTCCGTTCGACATTGTCGGCGACTCACGATGCGCTACCAGGCTTCGTTCAGTCTCTGGTGGAAGCGGGCTGGGAGACCGGGAGTGGTTCGATGATGTTCGGATCTCCTGATCATTTGATATGGGGATAGAAGTCCAAAAGGACACGGGCGTTAACACGGAGGGCAGAAAGCGACGCTGACCTTCCGGAAGCGGTGGATGTCATGGGAGGTAGGTTTTTGCGTTGTATAACTACGGCCAGCCAGATATCACTTGTCAGAAGAACGGAGCAATTGAATGAGCAATTGAAAGTAGATCGAAGAGGGTTACATATGATGGTGAGTTCTGGGGATATATCCCGATTTGTAGTAAGAGGTCACCTAGGAAGGGTTTCGAGTCAGAGACTGTCACATGGCGAGGCAAGCCCGGCCGGGGAATTGAGACGCCCACCAGTGCTGAGCGCTGAGCCCAGCGCTTGGCAGTACGGGTAGGTGCTCGTGTTGCATGTAACCTGTATTGGTTACCTCGGAACTCAGCGCTTCAGCGACCTGCTAAATCGCTTCAGTGACTCTTACAGCTGCTTCCCACTACCAGGCGATTCAATGACGGGAGCGCAATAAAAACTCTGATTGGCACCTACCTGTTCCAAATTATCACATCTTGTTAGGAATTCAAAGTAAGGCCACACAACGAGACCGCGAGAACAGCAAAGCTAAGTGATTGTCTGAGATCTGATACTAAACACGTGGGAAAGGAAAAGGTAGTACACGAGGACGGTCATCTTACGTGATTACGAGAGCATCCCGTATGCTGAAAACTGAGCGCTGGATCAACCGATGTAAAATTTGGCCATTGTTTACGGCCCCTGAGTTACAGCCTTGGTATGCCTCAAGGACGGATACCGCGGGATGGGTCGTTAAATTCTAGGCTTGAATGATGATCCAGGCTATTGACGACTGCTATGCGATGTAGGAGACAACACCGACACCGACCTGCTTGACGTTTTCCGTACGTTGTTGGTGACTCGGCGCGATCCACTATCCAGTTTCGTTCACTCTCTGATGGAGGATGTTCGGTTTTTGCTGATCATTTGATATAGAAATGGGCGGTAACAAGAGGACATTGAAAGGCATACGCTGACCTTCCCGAAGCAGTAGACGCCTGTTCTATCGTATGACGTATCTGCAACCGTAAACATCGGCACCAGCCAAGGTCAGCCACACATCATACGGCAGAAGCATGGAACATTATCCATCGAAACTCACTCGAGCCTTGCCGAAGCTTTGTCACTGTCAGATATGTACTAGTGGAACACATATCTAGGCCAAATGTCACGTTTCTTTCCGTAAGTCATTTCATCATCGGAGTTTCGGTCTTTTCCTGACTCAGAAGTTAACCTTTTCAAGTAAGTACGTGCCGTTTCCCGTCCCGCTAGTGAGCGGGATTTCGAAAAGTAGTACTTACTCCTCCAAACATTGACGGTTTCGGAGGACAAGAAACTGCATATTGTAACTGCTTCCGCCGGACCGCAAACGTGAGTGATCCTTCATATCTAAGCTCACAGGTATTACCACTTATATCGCAGTCAAAGAATCAAAATCCCGATCGAGTATCATCAAGCCAACTTCAACGAGTTCCGAATACGCCCCAGTAAGTAGTGGCCTAGACCACAAGAGATTGTGCTGTCAGTCATAATGAATAGTATCATCCTGTTCGGTTCCGAACACCCCCATGATGAGTCGGTGAGCGGTACCTATGTAGACCACAAGAGATTATACTGTCGGTCACAATTGAGGCATCAGGTTCGGCCCTCAAGGCCTCGTATTTCTTTCCAAGTGAATATGGCCTGAAGCACTTGGATCGTTCATCGAGGATATATCTCGCAATTCTGCATAATTTTCAGGTTGGGACCAACACTAATAGGAGGGAGTTTCTGTCGGTTCAACAACTACTGTTGGCGAGCTCCTTGACCTATAATGGACAACGTGAACGCGAGTAACGTCCTACAGGTACCGATGTAAACTTTTTTCGCGGTCCGAAGAGCTTCACGTATTTGTTCATTGGCCCAACAGCAACCAAAATTCCAAGACTCTACTGATAACGCCACTTACCTATGAGTGAAGCGCACATATATCTGGTCCTTATATTCAGCATAGATGAAATCTATCACCCACATAATTTCCCTCTCCTTGCGGAAAATGTTCTCTTCCACGCCTAACTCTGGCTCTTCCGAGAACAAGGCCGAATGCTCGAAAGGTTCTGCTATTGGCAGTACATTTCCATCCTCTCCTAATATTGTAAGAGAACAAGATCTACCCGAGGGGGGTGTAGAAGCGTGGTGTACGGTATTCGGAGCGTAAGATTATAAAAGTCACTTGGACCGACATGCATTTACCATTATTCTCATAGTTTTCTTGCCCAATTCTGTGGATTCGGGTGCGTGATTAGTATAATCAACGACCTCATATGCTTCCTACACTTTGAGTAGGTACGCGAATGCCTTCGGTGTATATCAGGGTGAAGTTTCATTTGAGTAGAGCACTTGTAATAATTTGATCGCTGAATTTACGATTAGCTTTCTATGCTCGAGAGTACCTTCAAAATGAGAGTGCGTCAGCTGTCTCGTAAGTAAAATTATCTCCGCCTCTGTAATATTACTGATTACAATGTCATGCAGATGGATAGGAAGTTTGGCCACATTTCTTATGACTGCGGTGGGCCCGATCTGCGGTCCACTGTTCGATAACGGATATTTGTAGGATTGACATCAATATGCAATCATCACAAATGCTGATTGTTATCGTTAGCTATCATGCGTATATCGCTGGTGCTGTTCTCCAATCGTTCTCGATTTTCATGTTGTCCCTGGTACAGCCCGGACAATACTACCAGGTATGGTTAACCGAAGACCAATTCTTCTTTAGATAATACTTGAACGTCGACCAGGTCTTGCTACTTCAAGGCTTCATGTGTGGCATCGGTCAGGGACTTATGTATGTCCCGAGCTTTGCCATCCTCTCGCACCACTTTAAGCGTCGGCGGGCGGCTATGATGTCTATTGCCGCTGCGGGTGTGTCACTCGGTAGTATCACACATACTATCATGTTGAACAAGTTGTTGAACGGCCCCATCGGGTTCAAGATGGGTGTGCAGATTAGTGCTGCATTTATCACTGCGCTATTGTTCCTGTCATGCGCTCTCATGCGCACTCGGTATAGCGCCATGCGTCAAAATTCGACTTCGGTCGGTTTCTGGAAGGCAACGAGGAAGTGTTTCACGGAGATTCCATCCCTTTTAACGATCATTGGGTATGGAGTTTTCTTGACTCTTTCCTCGGTACCACAATACTCATGTGCGATGATTATTTCATGCTAGGTTTACGTTCTTCCGAGTTGCGTACTTGTATCCCTTCTTTTATTTTCAGGTAGATTCTCTTAGACACGGGCTCAGCGCTTCCTTTGCTTTCTACTCCGTACGTTTCCCGTTCTCACATTACGAATTTTTCAAACTGACTGCAGATCATGCAGTTGGTCGTTATTAATGCGGGTAGCTTTGTCGCTCGGTTCGCGGTTGGTGCTTTGCTCCCATTCGTCGGGATCATCGACCTCACGATCATCGCGAACATTGTGTGCGGTATCCTTATCATCGGCATGATTTGGCTTGGCTCGGTGGCGAGTGTGGTTTCGCTTGGGGTATTGTATGGGTTGTTCTCGGGAATTAGTGCGTACCGCACTTTTGTGAACGCCAATTATACTCATTTTTGACCCTCATAGATATCGCAATGATGGCACCCATGTTAGGACTCACGTCGGACCCTGCGGAACTTGGGTGGGTCGTTTTTTCTTCTTCTCGTGTGACTGTTTCAGAACTGAGCTGACATTTTTTGCATAGAGTGAGATTGGGGGTAGGGTTTGCTGCTACGGGTGCATCGCTTTTATCCCTCTACCTGGTTCGTCGCTAACGTTCGCTCTGCTCGATGTAACCAAGGTGTTGGGGGCTTAGTTGGTCAGTCAACCACAGGAATAAGTGGGCATTAGTACCATGGTCATATATTTGTTTGTCTGTTTGTCTGCTGCAGGTTCCCCGGTCTGTGGTGCCCTTTTGACACGCCGTTACCTCTGGTGGGCGCCTGCACTCTTTTGCGGGGTATGTCTGTCTCAGATATCGGGGGAGACCCGAGTTTTCTGATGACTTTACCCCTGTATAGACAATCGCATTGGCGGGCGGCGTCTTGTTCATCGGTGTACGTTTCTCGTTCCTCCATTCCCGCATCGGTGCATCGCGGAGGTGTATGAATAGCGAAAGTCAAGAGGGGGTTGGGAATGAAAGCGGAGTCAGGCACTCTCCCTCTATTTCTTCATGAAAGACATTTGTGAAGAGGAATTGGCGATCAACAATGATTGGGTAAGTCCTTATGTTGCTTGTAGACAACACTGAGTATTGATTTCCGACGAGGTTAGCGGCTTGTCACAGATTCAAGATATATATTGTACATTAGCATATAGGGAAATTGTAAATTTCTTACAGCGAAGGTTTTCCGGTTCTGTAATTGTGTTGTAGACCAAACATGTTCGAATGCCAATATGTACACCGGAGGATCCAATGGTGGTAGCAACGGTGTGGGTACTAAAACCCGATTACCGCTTTGTGCAGTGGTAACATTCTGAAATGTGGCACTAGGCTACGAAATAGTTTCCTCGTGAAATGCAACCGGTCCCGTCAAGCCGTACGGATGGCCGGTAATAGGTATGCAGATGGACCAACTTCAGCTGCCATGGACTCATTGGTCCGCGTGATCCTACCAAACACAAGATACCAGTGGCAGTGCACAAACTAATTTCCTGAAATCAGACGCACGCGTAACCGGGCGGCACCTCGTGCCTCCACAGCTCTGCACACACTTCTTTCCTCAACCACACGTTCTACGATACCTCTAGCAATCTTCATTCTACAACCACTTCTGTTACTGGAACAAGGAATCACCGACACTCGAAGGATGGCAATGGGCAGTTTTTCCTACACCGACAATGTCCGTGCTGCGTTTGCTTCATGTCTGCCATGTTTCACTGCATCGCGCCCTGCATCCACTTCGAATTCTCCTGCGAATTCATCCTCAAATGCAATAAATACAACTCTTTCTGAACCACGCCCTCCTTTGACCGCTACTAGACCTTCTCCGTCGTCCAACGACCTCGAGTATCTCCTCCGGGATTCAGATTCAGATGCCCTATCGCTCCATTCCAATTTAGGCGCTACTGGGCATCGTAGAGCGAGACGCCGCCGACGGCCCAAGTTTTCTCTCACCCTGTTCGGGTACACGCTCTTTGGCCGCCCACCGATATACCTCTCTGATGAAGACGACGGGGATGGCTCACCCAATGTAGATGGTGGGCGGAGAAGGGTATTGGTCACCGCCTCGTCGTCTACACTTGACTCTGACGCAACTCCGCTCGACGCGAGCACTATCGAACGGTTGACATCACCGGACCACTACGCAGCGCTGGCTGCACAACGCGAGAGTGAGCGGCTACGGCTAGCGGAGGAAGAGGCTCGTCGAAAAGCAGAGCGGAGGGCGCGCAGGCAGGAACGGAAAGCACGGGAAAGGGCTTCGGCGCTCATGTCGCTCAATGCCACATTGCCCCACCAGGACACCGATACATTTGAGGATTTCCAGGGGAGCGAGAACAGGATGGGCTCCACATCATTCCCTTTTCACCCCGACGTCGTGCGGGACCATCCGGACCCGACCAGACTCCGCCGGGATGGTGATTTTGATGGTTCCAACGCCTCACATTCGGGCGAAGCCGACGATGCGGATCTTGGTGGGGAGCTATACACACGGAAGAAGAAAATCTCTGCAGCATTGAGCGCCTCGGGCTCAGATTCACGTTCGCGTACCTCCGTATCGCTCTCCAATGGAGACACTTCTCACACGCAGAACTTGCCAATTCACGGCACCCATCAGTCCATCCCCTACCCGCATACAGAGATGCGCCTTCCTGCACCAGCGAGAAAGAAGTCCCACCGCCCGTCGAAGCGGACGTCGACCGTCTCATCGGTGACGTCACAGTCGACGTCGACAGCTCCGTACACGCCTGTTGAGAGTATTGCAGAAACGCCTGCGGTGGCTCCCTTGCCTGCTCCACATGAACGGGACGTCCGTGACGTGGGTTACGCCGATTTCCCCAGCACAGGTCTCTCTGGCAAGCGAAGACCAAAGTCGTTGGATCCGAAAGCGTTCCTGGCGCATCAAGGATAACACTACGGCACGCTGGCCCCGTCATTGGTTCTGGGCATTTTAAAGGACGACATATTTGACTCATTGAGGGGTCTTACGCGGGCCACTTGGATGCGAATGATGACCCTTTATGGAACACTTCATGATTATTTCCTTCTTTCAGTGAGATTGTTGTACTCCCAGGCATTCAGGCGCTTGCCTGACATGCTTATATATTAGGATGAGAAGCGGGGCTCTATTCATTCACCATGGAGTTTTGTTGTCACTTTACGCACCTCATCGACTTGTATTACATACAAACGTTGGTGCTGGAAGGGAATCCTCTCTTTAACGAGGGGTTTTGAAGACGGGACAAATCGAGCATTCTTAAGGCCCGCTGGCATTCAAGACATTCACATGGCATACAATGTATGCAATCGTACTTAGCAATATATATAGGAGGGCGACGCTGCGATAGAGGATCATCGACTATGTCACAGACATGTGTTTTCTCTTTCTGCTTTTACTTCTCTCTCGTACACATCACACACTAACAGAGTGTAAGAACGGTCAGCAGCATATTGAAACAGTACTTCAGAAATCAGAAACAGCTTGTCATCATGAACATGGCGGTTAACTATTCTGCGTGTATCGACCTTGCCTTTGCCAGATCGAGCGCGGGTTGCCTCGAATGAGTTCGCGAGGGTGATATATTGCTCATTAACATCCGATCGTAGTATCTGTGGGTCATCGGGAGGGCAGGATAAACAACTTGACGCTCTCGAACGAAGTCGTGTCCGATCGCGGCCTAGTAGCTCACAAATTAGGTCATAAAAGCTTCGACGATCCCGTAATGAACGGTGAAGGGGAGGATGCGAAAAAGCTCACCCAAGTTACAACAGACAATCATGACCCGCAGGCATGGGATCTGTGGGCTTTGGATTGAGCCTGAGAGGTTCTTTTCTAGACTGAGACAACGATGGCAGGTTCGGATTCCTCATGGAGCTTGAAAAGCAATAGTTGTCGCAGGCCAAGTGAGAGTAAACAACGCTAAATTGTTCTTCATCCCGTATCTTCGACTTCAACGTCGTCACAATACGCGCATCGTGAAGGAAAGAAAGGCGAGGTCATGTCTGCAACACAACTTTCGTGAATGGTCTTGCAACGTTCGCTTTTTCGAAAACGATCGAACTTGCATAAATAGGGCAGCGATTCGATGGGTATGTAGTATAGCTTCATCGCCGGCACATTTTTCACTGAACACGAAATATGAGTTCGCCATCTATTTCTGAGTTTGGTCGAGTTTGCTGCCCGCTCACTGGTCTTTCCTCTATCATCACTTCGTTGCCATTGGGCCGTAATTCTCGCGACCGAACAACTTGCATGGCGCTTTTGCTGGGTCATTCAAACAACTCTAGATGAATGAAACACGTGACTGAGCATAAGAATACACACGTTCCTTGGCTCCTTTGTAGCGGCAGAACTTGGGCGCCTACGGTAGCATTCAATCGGATCTTGCAACGACAGGGTGGTGCTATGGGAAACATCCAATCTGATGAGTCCTAACACATTGCCCATTCAGGAGGCTTCTGAGCCGGTGCTATTGAAATTTTCAGGGGCCTGAATGGCGAAAGTGACGCAGAGAATGAATGCGGTTCTCCTGTTCCCCTGGCGGCGATAAGTTGCTGATACTAGGTCTGGACTGGGAGTGCTGTCGATCGGCGGCGGCCGACTCGAAGCAGTCACGGGTGGAGCGGGGAGTAAAATTCCAGCTTCCACTTTCAAATGTATTACTGTGGGACTTGGCCGCAAAATTGCCTCCATAACTTGACTCAGGGCTTGGATGGTATCCATTAGAGGGAGACATGATTACGCCGGGTCTTCATGAGATAACGCCAGCACTAGATAGAGATCAGTGTGTGATAATCTCGTCCTTGCTTGGATGTATGTTGAACCCTGTTTATTACTCGCTCTGCTGTAAGCGTGGCCCTGTTCCTGCCATGTTCTCATGCAGGTTGGAGCCCCGTCGGCAGTATTTGACTCCGCCCTTCTCCACTAGATGAACTCAAAAAGAGGTGCAGGCTTGCACCATGCCGCCGTCGATCGGTTGAACGGAACGTCAAGTATCAAGTATACTTGTCGCCGGAAGAAGGTCGTGTAGTATCACTCCTAGACCAGCTTTATCAACAGAATGGTAAGAGCCTGCATTTATGACGCCGGTAGATTCTAGTTCTGATGCCGTCATGACTGGCAGCACCAAGATGTGACCGTACCAAGCCCCCTGGAGCCTGGAACCTGTCAGATATAAAGTTTCGCCCAGCCCGGGCGCGAACGCCAGATAACTACTTAATATCCCTATGCGACAGGTAAGGATACTTTTATTTCAGTATTTTCTATGTCACTTAACTCGACCTGTTGGTCAGTTTTTAATAGCCAGCTAGCATGGCGACATTGGCGAGAAGGTGCTTAACATTAAATTGCAACGCCCGATACGGGGGTGGACACGGGGCCTACGCGGCGATCATTTTGCACCGAGCGTGTGTTGCACCAACATTCATCCGTTCATCCATCAAGGAGACCTGCTAACTGTCCTCGTCGATTAGGGGGCAGATCATACGCCCGATCCGGTCGCAATTGTAGATCGTGCATTATTCAGATTACATGGAGCCTACAGGTCCAGGAAGCTGTCCATATGTAATAGATTGGAATGATATTATATTCGTCGACGGAGGTGAGAACGGTCCACCTCATTGGCTGTGTGGGGACTCAGTCACTCAGCTGACCCCTGTTGATTACGCCAGGCGAAACATCAAACAAATACGAATTTTGGGGTTCTTCTGTGAAATAAATCAGCCTGGGGGCTATAACAGGCTTTACTCGTTGTGGTATGCGCGGGGAAAAAGTGGCAGCCTTGGGGAATAAAAGCCTGACGAAATATCGTTCTCTGCAGCTCGGCCACTTTGCCTCTTGAAGTCGTTCCTCCGCGAAACGATCCTTTCTGATCATGGCAGAAGTCTACCCCGTCGTTGGTATCAGAGACACGGGTATCCACCCCCGTCTTGAGATCCGCGACCTCCAAGATAATGCCATCCAATTTTCCCTCTTCATGCGTGCTTTGTCCAAAATCCAGGACGACCGTCTTGCGTACGCAAACAAGCCCAACAGCTTTTGGCAGATATGTAAGCATATTCAGACACGAAGTTACTTGTAGCTCACCGCTCCTTCAGCGTCGATTCACGGGCTGCCCTACGAGCCATGGAGGTAAGATATAATGAATGTATACTTGGTATCGTGTAACTGAGCCCTTGCAGTGGTGATCCAGATGGACCGCAGAGACCTCATCCTAACTCTCCGTATAGAGGTTTGTTTTTTCTTTGATGTGAGTACTACTACTGACAGAACCTACATCTCAAGGCTATTGTTACCATGCTTGTAATGCATCTCCATGGCGGAGCATTTCAAGTATACTGACATCCCGACAGCCGCTCTATTTCCAACTTGGCACCGTGTAGCAGTATTGCTTATCGAGGTAAATCACGGATTCTTTCCATAATTAACTTGACTCAACACATCTTGAGTAGCAAGCTGTGGTCAACGAAGCAATTGTGTTTGCATCCAACCTCCCAGACACTCCTGATAAACCAATATGGGTCCAAGCATCAAAGGAACTTCGTTTCCCGTAAGTGACTGTCTAACACGCGTGATATGGTAACGTTCAACTAAACATTTGCCCAAGGTTCTGGGATTGGAGCAGACACGTAACTGCTCAGGAAGGCATCCCGAAGATTTTCCAAGATGCTATCATCAACGTTGCTGATCCTAACGGCCAACCTGATCTCCAAATTAAGAATCCCTTGAATCATTATCGGTTTGCTTGGAGGGCAGGTCGTGTAAAGGGTTTCGAATATCTAGGCGACTGGACGCGAACCTGGCGGTGGGCCGATAGAGCCGTGGATCCGACGCGGGATCAGTATAATATGGCACTCGAGTAAGTCGTAGGATTTAATAACATTCCGCCACAAACTCAAGGTCACAACACTAGGGCGTTTTCGCAGGAGTTCGAGTATACCCTTCCTGGTGGTCGGGTCCTCAAGCTGAAACCCGTAGACTGGCTCAGGCAGAAAATAGCAGGATTATTTCACTATCCTCTAACTCTGACAGATCCATCGTATAGCCCGAACATGTGAGTCCGCTGTGTTGTGGAAAAAGCGATAGTTAAACAGTGCGATGCAGGTGGGGATACTTCTCAAACACCGGTACTCAGGAAGAGAGGGTTTATCCTCCTATTCCGCCTACACACCGTATGCCCGTGGAATTACTCCTGTTAGCCATAATTCTAACGCCCGCATAGTCGGATCGATCGAGGAACCTCATAACAAGGTCCATCTCGATATTGGGGGAAACGGATCGATGGTACGCCAGTTATGGTCGTCTTCTCATTCACGCTTATGGTGATTCGTGCCAGTCGTTCAACGAATATGCATGTAAACCCATTGTTTCCCTTCCATAGTGTGCGTTTTTAATGAAGCATTTACAGCTTTCGATCCGATTTTCTTCTTACATCATTGCAACATTGACCGTCTCTACGCCTTCTGGGAGTATCTATACCCCAACTATTGGATTGAAAATGGTTGGAAGAATGAAGAAGGCGTGACCGTTCCATTCTGTATGTTTTCCCCGTCTGTCAATCCTCGGAGGATTACTCATTCTTCTTAGTGAACGATGAGGATGGAAACTTCCAGGACGGTCCTAACACTCAAATAAACCACGCTACCCCGCTCCTCCCTTTCCGCACTGATGTGTCACGTTATTGGAACTCAGACAATACACGTAGCCTGTGGAATAATAGTTCGACACAGAAATGTAGGCCGTTTTCCATTGATAAGAGCCCGAATAAATTGACATTTGAATAGATTACACCTACCCCGCCATCACTGGTCCTACAGGTGCGCAGGTTAAGGTGGACGTTCCTTACGACACTACCAACGAAGAACGCCGGCGGGAAATCCAAGCCATTCTCCTTCATGAATGGGAGGACCTCCCCGAAATTCTCGAGACGGTCGATAGTTCATCTGCAGGCTTGCATGATGAACTCCGCAAGCTCCTATGTGAAAAGGATGATACACGTGGAACTTATCGTCTGCGCCATTTCGTACTCCTTGGACACGTGCCAGAGTTTGCATTCTCCGGATCGTACCGTCTTGAGCTGTATCTGCGCTCGAACAACCCCCAAGAGAGAACAGTCCGCGTTGTAAACAGCATCTCAGTTCTCGGGCGCGGAAACCTCGAATACTGTGCTGCCTGCAGAGATCGGCGGGCAGCAGGAAGTCAAGTCCGCGGCCACATGCACTTGGACCCCCGCTTCATCCTCTATCTGATCGGGCAACTTGATTATACTGATCTCCCGGCGCTCACTGATTTAGAGTCGCTTGGTTACATGATCAAGGGAAAGCTCTGGACGAGGATAGTGAAACCAGATGGGACACTGCTCGCCAGTGATGACCCATTCATTGACGCCGAACAGCATAAGAGCCTGGAAGACGAGAAAGCACCGAACCTGACGCTTCATTCATACGTTACCAAATTCGAACAGACTGTAGTCAGGCAGAAAACCATCGCCTACAATGTGGACCTCGAGGAACCTGAAAGTCTTGGCTTATTTTCAGAGAAACAAGGTGGATGGAAAGCGTACCACTCAGGGTAAATTGGTTCGTACAGTTGACGTCTGTTATATAGTTATGTGCTGACTTGACCACCATGACAGGCAGGCCTCGAGACGGACTGCTCCCTTTCGTCGACGTCAACAACTGACTCTCCCTTCTTCTGTTTGGAAAAAAAAAATCAAGATAGCGTCGGTTTCTCTCCATTTTTGCTATCAGATGTAAATTGTATGGTGTACGATGTCCCGTTGTTGTCCAAGTTTTCCCTACTTTGCAGATTACGTTTTTCCAGCTTGCTTTGCGATTGTAAGACTTGTTTGTACATCCATCCCCAGATCTTCTCGTTTACCCTCCCTACCAATATTTGTACGTGTGTTGTAACACTATGCCTCAGTCGAATTTGACTTTGTGTTGTTCATCTCTTACCGCATCGGGTTCGTGAAAAATCCGCTTTAATCACCTCTTGTACATTCTCTTCGGATCAACTGCGGGTTACTGCGGGTTACTGCGCGTGGGTGATACCTGTGATATTATACTAAGAATACCCGTTTGCCAAGACCGAACACAAAGTAAGGTAAGTCTCATACCGGAAAATCTATTCGGTATTTGCGACGAAGTATGCTTGTCCTTCCCAAGACGTCGATGTGTTTGACAACATCAGAATGAATTACATTCGAAATAAATAAGAAGTTTGTCTAACCGATCAAACTTGCAGCCAAACTAGAAAATAGTTGGAGTAACATTCGTGATCAGTCGGGTAAAAGAGACTCGAAGAGGTGAACACACAGAATCCATTTCAAGCAGAAGTAGATCAAATCATCATCTTGAAGAACATATTGCTTTGACAAGCGATCAATCTGATCCACGTAATGGACCCTCGAGCAGCGGGGGAACGACTGGAGATCGAATGGAAAGGTAAAGCAAATCAGAAGCAGGCCCAAGTCGTTCTTAAGCTTGCAGTTGTAAGGATCGGATACCGGTTATGCCTGGACCGAGAGCAACTGGGATGATATGATGCCGAACCGGACCCCTTCATTCTGCATAGCCTTAGTAGTACATATTTAAGTAGTCCTCGTCGTTCTCGTACCAGCAGAGGGACCTCACTAGAGAAGGACACCCTCTCACCTCACTCCTTATTGGTTTGCCATCCCCTTCGAACTCACACCTCAGATCGGTTCCGTGCCCAGCGCCGGTCCCGTGTTACACAGTTATATCGGTTAGCCTGCAAATCCAGATGTCAGCGGACAAAAACCCCACCAAACCTGGTGCCAGAAATCAAAACGATCCGAAATCGACAAATCATAGTTCGTGATGATACAAAAGAAAATATAAGGAATTCGAATACCCCATGTGACCGTCTATGTAGTAATATGTTGCTTACGGGTTCGGTTCGTTGCTTTGAATCCTGCAGAGTGTCCAAACCTAGTAAGACAACATCCTAGCCAGGTTGAATATCGATTCAGGGGACGGGATACAATGAGCAAGAGACTAAGGAGCAAGGTGGACCAATCACGATGTATAGCCGTTCAGCTTCCGGCCACTGCCGTTGGGTCAATATGTCAATCAAATCGAAAGACGGCTGGCCCGTACCATGCAGAAGTCGACTCGAAATATGGACCAAAGGAGTCACAGAGAAAAATATGATCCTTTTCACGGCTGCGATGACTGGGATGACTGACCAGATTCTCCACAGAGCGTGAGCTGGTCCTCATTAGATCTCGAAAAAGTCGCTACAAGTGCAAGGATAGTGGTAAACACACAGTCTTCATCCCAGGAGTCAATCTTCATCCTGTTCCCGCCATAATACGCGCACCTCGTGATGGTCGAAAGAAAGGCACTCAGCTGAGTCAGCAAGAGTGGCTGTGACTAGGCTCAGGCTAGTGCTCTCCGAGTCAGGCTTGCTTGACTCGGAATGTTCGCTTCTTCAGCACCCAGTGAAAGCGGGTTACATCGTCGAGCTTGTAGGTCCATCATTCGTTTGACTTTGAGCCCGAGTCTGCTGACCATTTTCCAACCTCAACTTTTCCCACTGCCGTTTGGCTGTAACTATCTCACCCAAACAACACAGCTCCGAGCATGCCGCTTTCCCCTGGTCATTGCAACTCTGGGTGGACGAAACAATAGGTATGAGAGTGCACCTAAACGATACTGACGACAGGGTAGCTGAAGGGTTTGGAAAAAGAGGGGAACCAAGGGACATCATTACTTAATTTCCCGATGCACACGCTCCGGTGGCAACGGCTTAGAGTACAAGGCACCCATTAATGCTGTAAATTCGCGCAGAACGAGGTTTGTAATGTGTCAAGTTTCTTCCCACTCGCATTCAATTTATACCATTACAGGATTATCCACTACATACCTGAGGGCGAGCCCGACCTCTGTAGAGAGTCATCGTGAAAATGTACCATGTCCAAGAGTAGTGTCTCATTGGCACAGGCTCCGGGGAGACATTTCTGTAAAACTGGATGCTTAACAAATCACTCGCATCTATATAAGTCATGAAATCATGTCATTGCACATGATCGCCTCCGCCTGTTGGACCACAGTGACCATTCTGGACTCAGAATCCCACCAACTGGTGTCTTCTGCAGGTTCGGTGCTCGTCTCACTGTTGAATTTTCTTGACCTCGTTTATTGTCCTTTGGGGCGTTGTCCCTTAGTAGACATTGATATGAGAGTATGTCAGTCCCTGTGGGGTTCGAATATATGTTCCAGCTGAAGGAGTATGCAGAGAAGTCTATTTACACCACCCATGAAACCTCACTGGTCAATGAATCAGAACTCTGACTGTCAGCGTTGGCATCACGAGTTTGGGAACCAAACAAGAACCTGCACTCTTTTCCTTTATAGATGCTTACCCGAGACTGAGAGCGATGCGATCTTGGCCTGATGGTCGCCAACTGATGGGCACATGCGAGCACGATCAACGCCAATTGCTACAGCACCTGCCTATCTCGAAAATCGCTCAAGCGGCTTCATGCTTACCGGCGGTGAGCGCTTGAGCAGTAGCAAATTATGCGCATCGCCTGCATAACCCATCCTATGACATGCGGTAACCGTACAGGTTGGAGGCGGAGCGAACAGCGGTCGACGACGATGCACGGCAGTGAAGAAAAAAGGGCGTGTTTAGAATTTACTATAGCATGTACTATGGCTACAGTCCAATTAGCCGCCATACACACGAAAAAGGGCAGAACGAAAAGCGGGAAAAGAGTGCCAGAATCTTGCAATGCGATCACATAATATGCACTTAGAGCGTTTGCGCCCTGGGGCCTGAGATCAGAGAACTGGGAAATATCGTTACCCTCCTGTGGGCAGATTGCGTACTAATTTCCGCCCTTTCCGCCCTCACCCACTGGTTGGTTGACCGGTAGGTTCTATTTTATTTTTATTTCTCCGGCTCGCATGGCTACCGAGTAACTTCAACACCGGTGCCCGAAGCAATTGACGGACCTACATAGGTCTTGATCAGACTACAGTCCCCGACGCACGCCGCCGTCGTGTGCAGCTCGTCTTGCTCGATCCGCTCGACGTGTGTGATAATATGACCGTATTTGCCATTAGGTGTCCAATGCCAGGCTCACACTTACCATACATGATGAATAACCAAGGGTCATGCATCACGACAGTCCCTCCACTGCGGAAAGCCTCGCTCATGCGGTACGGGATCCACGCATGAGCATAGCACGCACATTTTACACGTAGACACTTGCTACGTAGCACACCAAAGATCGGAATCCACCAGATAACCGCTGTCGATCAACGACGTGGACAGGCTCTTGTTTCAGGCACGCTTTTGTTTTCGGCTATTTCTCACCTGCTTCTCCCGGAACTTTTAGTACGGGATGCTATGCGGTACTACAGGAGTATTTATCAGTGGCGGCGGACATGCATCCTGATTCCCTGTATAAGGACCCATTGCCATACGAACCTCATTCGCGCCCGCTTCCTCCTCGAGTTGTCGCATCTGAACCATGAAGCACCTACCAGTTGAACTCATCGGTGCTGTGACCGAGAATGTATCCTCTTCCTCCGATCTCCTCGCATTGCGATCCGTGAACTCCACTTGCCATCATCTTGTCACACCCCACGCATTCCACAAGGTACATATCCACAACAGCGTACAAAGCGCACAAAATTGCCAAAGCATCCTTGCCTCTCCCTCCCTCGCCGCTCACGTACGCGAAGTGGTCTATGATCAGCGCGATCATGCGCGATTTTGTCTCCTTCCACCTGGTTCTCAGGGTAAATTTCTTTGTGGAGCTAGCCTCCCTTTCAATCAACTGATTGCTTCTCAATCTGTAGGTACCTGTGATGAGCTCGAGATCGCGGAACTCGAAGAAGCTCTCACAGAAGC
This sequence comes from Fistulinella prunicolor, assembly GCA_038089875.1. Taxonomy (NCBI): domain Eukaryota; kingdom Fungi; phylum Basidiomycota; class Agaricomycetes; order Boletales; family Boletaceae; genus Fistulinella; species Fistulinella prunicolor. Next base: position 39,159 of record JBBPLP010000086.1, on the reverse strand, counting down.
CTTTTGTTCGTTGTCGGAATTCAAGAACCTCGAGAGCGTGGTTCTCAATTTTTGGCCCTCATTCGGCTCCCGATCTGGCATGGAAATCCAGGAGCACCCCTTTTGGTTCACCGACCGTCAGGTCACCGTATTGCACGCAGTTCATCATGCGCTCAAGTCATCCCGCATTCGCTCGCTCACGCTGAACAATGTCGTTCTAATGCCGTCTGCCCGTTACGACTTCGTCTCGTCGGTGACGAATGCTCCCCTGCATCACCTCTCCGTGTCCGTCGTCGCAAACTCGGAGCTGGGTAGCTGGTCGGGCTCTAAAGCCCTCAATGGTTCGCTCAGTTCGCTGCTTCCAGTCTCGAATCTCAACTTGAAGTCCCTTGTCTTGCGGAGTCCTCAAGGTCTTTATCACAGCCTCAACACACAGCTCGGAAGTCGCAATTACCCTGCCCTCGAGACTCTCGTTCTTGAGAATATGGTGTTCGATCCTACTCCCTCTGCTGAGGGCATTGAGGAATTCATCGTTCGCCACAAGGCGAGCCTACGGCGTCTGGAGCTTCGTTCCTGTTCTAGCTATGTTTCCAGCACGACAACCCCTGTTCGGAGATGGTCCACGATATTGGACCACCTCGAACAAGAGCTCGTCTCCCTCAAGGAGATAGTGGTCAAAGATCAGGGTTACGCGCTTCTCGACGGTCCCCGGGGATACATTCCACACCCGTCACTTTCGGCGAATTCCTCTGGGTATTGCATAAAAGGATGAAGGAACATATTTACTTGTAAGTTAGTCGTAGTCACGGTGTGAATTTCTGTTGCGCGGGATATTGGTGGTCTATTTTTATCTAGTTTCTTGTGTGCTTGTTCTAGTGCGGGAAATATTCAGGGACTTGGCTGTCAAACACGCGGTGAATTACGTATAATTACTGCAAAGCTGATACGAAAAGCATGGATCAAAATCAATTCTTAACCATGCCGAAATTCCCGTGACAACTGGAATTCCCGCACTCGCCGGGATACCCGCCTGTAAATTGGCATCAAAAAATCCCCCTTAATTATCCATAGCAAACAGCTTGGCACGTACAGCCCCAGGGCATCTGTTCAATTTTGGCCCCCTTCAGACTCGAGGCCCTCATATGTATATGTAGTGCTATGCTATTTGTAGAGCGTCATTCAGGCTCTCGCGTAAACGGTACTTTTTTCTCACTGAAAGAAAAAGTTGCGTTGATCCATGTGGGAGAGGAGGTTAAAATTAAACTGATCAACACGAAGTCCATCAGAGGGGAAGCATGTGTGTCGGGCTTGCAATGTGCGAGCGAGCGGCTGCGACGCTTCGCCGACTTTGATCATATCATCGACAAAGCTTGTGTTTCTTGCGCGGTGATGCAGTTGCCATCCCTTGTCAGCAGTGGTCACCGGCGCAATGCGACGGTTTGGTTTAGGATAGATGATAAGTTGCAGTCGCTGATTGGCCGCCACAGCCGGGCAATGTCGTTGCCGTCTCCGTCTTCAATGTGTCGGCGAGTACCAAATGGATGTTTCAACACGTGGCGGCATGGAATAGGAAGGAGCCTCGGCGTCGCTGTTTTGCGTTGGCTCGCATTTTTTCCTCTGCTTTCGTCACCAGGTCCACTGGTTTCATGAAAATTCGACGTGAGCAGATAAGACCGGCGCCTCGTTTGGGGGGCGACAGCTTGTGACGTAATGCCTTTGAAAAGAACTCGGTGCGTCAGAATAATTAGCCTTGATCCGTGCAGTGCAACTCAAAGCCAGCATGAAACGCTGAAAGGGGGTAACCGTCGTCGAAAACGTTACCTCGAGCAATATTCGGCCGCCCGGGAATATAGTCATCGGAACGTCCTTTGACGTTCGCGATGGGCCACAGTGACGTCTTCCGTCAGAAATTGAATCAATCCCACCGGGAGTCCGGAATTCGTGACTCATAGGTAGCATGGCAACCGTCATGGATCGTTCGAAACTTCCGAGGACCGAGCCTGACTGAAGAAATTTCTATATATAGCAATTTGTCATTGTCGCAACTCTGATCCTGACCAGTGACTGGCACTGCTTTGGAGAAACGCCGCTGTCAAGGAAAAATCGCCAATCATGTAACTGAAGTTCCGCCGTTTTTATGAATCTCTGCCATTCATCTCACTTGCGTCTCTCTAACTCATCGGCTATCTAGGATTGACCTATGGATCTTGAGCGGTCAAGGTTGTGCGGGACTCTGTGGTCCCCGTTTTAGATGGGAGGAAGAGGGTCACGAAGAGTTCCTGTTCATTTTCAATGATGGAAGCGAGGATGCCAATGCCCTTCTGTGGAGCTGGAAAGCGTGCACGCGTCTGGGGATCTAAGAGGCATTTAATTTCTGTCTGACCGTTCGGAGGATTTGTTTGCACATTCAGAGATGGACGACACAGGCGTCGCGCCCTTACCAGTACCCGAGCTGTCCGATGTCATTCCCAAGGCAGTGAAACGATCGTCCAAGGACTTGGAAATCGGCGGCCCTTCGGCGTCGCTGATGACGTTGCCGTACCCGTTTGCGGCGTATGGTGCGCAGGTGTCGTCCAACGACCAGATGATACCATTCCCACCATCGCCAAGTTCGCGGAAGTAAAAGCGTCGATATACCTGTCTCAAGCAGCTCTGACTACATAGGGTACAGCACCTCAACAAGGGACATGAATTGACTTAAAAAAAAAAAGCAGCTCTGAGCGTCATCGATCCACCGCACCCAAGCAAGTAGAGGAAGTAGCCAAGGTGTAAGACGTTGCGGAAGATGAGGAAGATGAGGAAGATGAGGACGAGGAAGACGAAGACGAAGAGGAGGTAGAGGAGGTAGAAGAGAGTAGTGAAGCCCATCCACGCACCTTTGGTTCCATGTCGGATCTGAGTCAGCCCATCACCTCCCGTTACCCTTTCCAATTCCGTCTCCCGCACACCCGTGGCCGTCGTGTCCTCAAGTACCGTGACACATTCTATCTGACAAGCTGATATCCGCCGTCATCGAACGCGAACTCGCATTCCACTCATCCGATGTTTACGCAATCAACCGGAAACCGAGAGCACATCGGAATCGCCCATGTCGCAAGCGATGGCTGGATCTGTGATATCAAGTCCTGCGTCTGGATATGGTAGTCCAATTCCCATGCCCCCTTGTCATCCTCAATCTGGTCGAGGACGGGCCCGTGCTGGAACCATGCCTGCATTCCCATCTTCGCCTTCACCGGTGATATTCCCAGGGCGGGGATTGATTCCTCGAATACGTTCCGACAGTGAGAACACCGATCACTTGCCGGCGGGATACGAATCTTTCTTGAGCGAGAAACAGGACGAAGATGAAGAAGCCGACGACGCGGAGGAAGCGCCCCAGATGATGGAACAAATCCGAACCAGAGGGACCCCACGAGGCAGAGGGCGAAGACAGCGTAGGTCTACTGGGCGTCGCCCCGCGCAGCCCGCGTTTGTCCAACGTGAGCACAGAAGTATATCTCACGATAATCATATACGATGGCAGTGATCATAACAACCGCAATGGTCTGTAAGGTCAATCATGTGCTGGAGGGACGAGCGATGATCGTACAGGATACATAATCATTGAGTTGGAAATACTCCAAGGCAGAGTGTGGGTCAGAGGACATTGCAGGTGAAAGAGGAAGCGCAACGTTGAAGAACACACAAAGACGAAGAATCGGGGAGTGAGGGGCCGCGAGTGGACCAGTGGAGTTATCTCCCCGGTAAATCAACAACTTGGTTGGCGTGTAGATAACAAAACTTACCGGAATTGTCTAAATAATAGATGACGAGATGGCTTCCCGCCAAGGTCATCAGAATTCATGGATATAGCCACCTGACATACTGGGGGAGTTACAAAGATTCAGCGTAACTCCCGGAAATGATGATATGATCTAACTAACCTCTCGTCGGAGTATGTGACCGTCACCTCATCTCTACACTTCGCGCAACAAAGCCTCGAGCTGGCAGAGCGCAAGAATCCCACAGATAAACCCATACATCTTGAAAGCGCCTACCAAATGATCTAATACTTTTCTGGGCAAGTATACATCAGCACGGCAAAGATAGCGAGGCGAAGGACCAAGGCAGAGATATGTAGCTCGGGGATATAGAGACGAATCCGCGGAACCAAATCAAGGCCCGACTCCGGGCACATGTATTTCTCGTGTAATTATGGGCTGTCATTGATTTCACGAGGCAGTCCAATACGGAGGTTCAACGTTGGGCGTTTGATTTGGACTGACATCTCTACAAATCTATCAAGTAATCTGAATACACGCGCCTGGGCTTTACATTACCGCGAACAACCCCAATAGCATTCACCCTGATGCACTGATGTATGGTAGAGGTACGAATTAAATGGCAGTTGAGGCCATGTAGTAGAGAGCTCAAACGTTCACTGCGGTTCGCAGGTCTTGATATATGCTTCTGGCGTAAGTAGCTTGTCGACCTTCGCCAGCGATATAAGCTGCAAGACATTGGGAGATCAACGCTGAGTCATACCTCTTCTGGTTTAGAGAGCTTGATTTTGCAGAGCCAGCCTAGTTTTCATAGTCCAGAGGCATACATCGTCAAATTCTGATTACTTACCTTCCTTTTCTGGAGAACGATTCACCAGCCCAGGTTCGTCGTTGAGTCTTTCGTTTACCTCCACAATCTCACCGGAGACGGGAGCATACTACACGTCGCAGCTGCCAATCAGTATTCTGAATTGGGATACAAGGAATGACGTAAACGATATCTGAAGCAGCCTTGACACTCTCCACGGCCCCGATCGTTTCTGTGAACGATTTTTTTTTCAGCCGTATTAGCTCCCCCATGAAACGACGACCTTGAACGTGTAGGTTTGCACGAGACTCACCTCCTTTGGAGATTTTTGACCCTACGATAGGGAGCTCGACGAAGACGGCATCTCCAAGACTTTTCTGAGCATAATCCGTGATGCCGATGGTGCCCAAGCCCGTCGCGTCATCGAAGACGACAGACTCGTGATCTTCTGTGTACTTTTGTGCTGTTTTGACAAGGATTGGTCGAAAAAAGTCGAAGGACAGGGTTTGAACAACACGCACTGACAATGGTCCGATAGGAGGGGAGAGGGAAGACCAGCGGAGCATGAGAGGGGGTTGTAGTTCTCATAGGGAGCGAAATTCGAGCACGAGCGACTTGACGGACAGCGGAGAACATGGCAAAGAACGGTTGTCTGGTTGCGGTGACGGTCGGGAAAGAAAAACCGGTCACGGTGGGATTCGCCGTTATACGTATTTGGTCAGTGGTCACCCGCACCGAGCCGAGGGTCTCCCCATCCCGAACGTTTGGACCAAGAGACAGTCTTGCTTGCTCATGGCATCGTATACAACTCACAGTAGTCTACTTGTCGGCATTTGTGAAACATAAACACACTCAGAATGCCCTTGCTAGTCCTGGCTCTTTGGAGCCCGCTTTCTTTGGCTAAGCCATCATACCACCAGTACTAGCGCGTCGTTGTACCACGTCTGCATATGACGAGGAATGGTGCTGTCTACCCGTGATTAAGGTTAGACCTGATTGTATGTGTTTGTCCGGCTTCCAAAGTGAGGGACCGCCTGTCAACTAGGCCCCATTGCGGACGACCATCATGGCGGAAAGAATGAATCCCAACATGCTCTTTGCAAACTTCAACCAGGATTACTCGTATGTTTCAAGTCCTAACAAGCCTACTTCCTTGCTTATGTGTCCTAGGTGTATATCGGTCGGAACTCGTAAAGGTTATAGCATCACCAATTGCGATCCTTTTGGAAGAGTCTATACCATGAGTGCGTCCGCAATATCCTCACATGTAGTGTTCAACCCAACGTGAACCGCGCATTCTTAGACGATGGTGCACGTGGAATCGTGGAAATGCTCTTCTGCACCTCGCTCATCGCTCTCGTTGGCGCGGCAGATCAACCTCAGTCCAGCCCACGGAAACTGCAGATCGTGAATACAAAGGTGTGTTCGCATCCTAATCTCACCTTGTTCTCATCCAGAATTGCCGTTTCCAGCGTCAATCAATGATTTGCGAGCTGCTCTTCCCTTCCTCCATTCTTGCTGTCAAGCTGAACCGTAAAACGCTTGTTATCGTTCTCGAGACCGAAATTTACATTTACGATATATCCAACATGCGCCTTCTGCACGTTATCGAGACTGCACCCAATCCCGACGGTTGGTATCACATTTTGCTCGTGTTCATCTTGTTCCTCATCTGTTTTGCACAGCAATTTGTGCGCTCTCTCCAAACGCGGAGAATTCGTACCTCGCATACCCTTCGCCCATTCCATCACCCTCAACATCGGCCTCCACGTCAACATCTCCTCCCAGTGCACCACAGCAACCAGCAACCGGCGATGTCCTCCTATTTTCAACCACGACCCTGACCCTCACAAATATCATCCGCGCACACAAATCACCGCTCTCTGCCCTGGCCATCTCCCCATCAGGCACCCTCCTTGCAACGGCCTCTGACAAGGGAACTGTCATTCGCGTATGGAGTATCCCCGGCGCTGAACGACTCTGGCAGTTCCGAAGAGGCACGCGAGAGGCTAGGATATACAGCATGTCATTCAATGCCGTCGGGAGTCTACTGGCCGTTAGCTCCGCCCACGATACCGTACACATATTCAAGCTCGGCCCCCGACAAGGACCCGGGAATGGTACAGGCACCAAGAAGGACCGACCCTCGAGTCCGATGGAATCCGTAGACAGCAGAGACCCCGAGGATGGACGGACGGGTGACTACGATTCGTTCGTGGACGAACGGAAGAAGAGTAATAGCATGTCATCGGTGATTCGACGGCGGTCATTGCATTTGACCAAATCAATTTCGACGTCCGTTGGGGGGTATCTGCCCAACACTCTCACGGAACTTTGGGAACCGGCGCGTGATTTTGCATTTTTGAGACTACCAACGAGCGGGGCACGGTGTGTGGTTGGGCTGAGTGGGTGAGTACCTCTTTGTGCCCAGTCCGATTCGTTGACGGTATCGGGTTACTTACGATTTCACTTGTGGTATCTCGTGCACTTCTGTTTGGGAGCAGCACACTCCCACAAGTGATGGTGATTTCCTCCGAGGGTTATTTCTACGCTTATAATATCGACCTGGAAAACGGCGGGGAATGTACGTTAATGCGGCAGTATAGCCTCGTCGATGCGGATCCGAGCGGAATGGATTGAGACCTCGTGAGGCTTGGAGCTCTCTGGTTCCTCAGGACGAATTTTGGAGCTGTTTCACATTAGGAGTTGATGTTGTTGGTTGTGCCATATCTTTTTTTCTTTGTTTACCGCCTTGAAGGTTTCTTTCATTTCGATGTCGTTTTCACGACATACACGTATGTATGTAGTTTGGCGCACAGAAGACAGGCGTTGTGCCAGGAGGCTAATTTTGCGTCGGATGACAGCGGCATAGACCGTATACTAGTAATCAAATACCTATTCGTTTGGACCTTGCGCAGTGCCACTCTAAAGCGGCTTCACCGGGAAATTGAATCGGGATGAGCGCCTGAGCCGTCGCCGAGTGCCGCCGCCAATTCCGCAACTGACATCGAGGAAGACACATCATGCTGCACGAGTCCCAACGAGCCATTCTATGATGACTATCATCACACAGTGATGGATGCTCCGAAACGACACGACGTACGTCCGGCCAGATTCATCCTTTATTCCTCTGTCGCTTTCTCGAGCAGAAATACGTGTTGGGCTATAAGTGGCAATTCTTTACTGCACTGGGACCAGGTCTTTCCATCACTCAAGTTTTCCCGTTCTCCCTGGCCCCCGTTAGACTTTGCTTTCTCCGAATCGCTTCCAACATTGAGTTTTGACGTTGAACACTACAGATCCCGAAGTTGCATTAGCCCAACATGGCTCGGGAACGGGCGAACGAGGTTTCAAAAATTGTTTTCTGTCACCCTAGAGTCTTCCTATCCGAGTCATAGAGCGGTCGACAGATGGCTTGAGAAGATAAACGACTGCCAAGCCCGAGGCTATGTCTTCGTACCATGAGGATCTTCACAGCTCTTCAGATGAGTCCGAAACTACAGCATGACGGACTGGCTTACAGGCACTGCCGTCATACTTGTTGCGGAGTCCCACTGCCATGACTGCGCATGATGTCAATCTTTTTCTTTTCCCCTTTTCGGGGCATAGACGGAGGGTTAATCAGGTTCACAAATACCGATCAATAGTCCGAGTCATTGAATAACGCCGTGGCCGGATTTGCGCAGTCAGGATTCAGGTTGCGTGGACACTCGGCGGTCGGACACATGTGCTTCCTACCGTCGCCTTGGCTTACATTGGGGTGCTGATGGACGGGCATTATTTTGTTTACCGCATCTCTAGTTGCGAACTTATAAGGCCCGTTTGCTGATCCTGGCCTTATAACCAGTCGACACTAACAACAAGCATCCAAGTTCCAATCAACATGCCGGAGCAAATTACTTACTATCATGATACACGCAAGGTGAGGCATCGGAACGTTTTTGAAATCAAGAGTGCTAATCGTTCGCGGCACAAGACGTCACCTTTCTGTCAGAAGGTATGCTCACGCTTTTTTCGTGCCGGCCAGGTCGTTGATCACATCAAATAAGGTCGAAATTGCATTGAAAGAAACAGGAGCGTCGTACAAGTCGTGCGGCTTCGATGTTTACAATAAACCAGCATGGTTTGCGCAAGCCAATCCGCTGACTGGAAAGGTGAGCAAGATAAAAGTTGTCATCGGTATCGCGGGCGTCACTCTGAGTATCTGTGCGCAATCCGTAGATTCCTGCTATCACCCACGGGGGTCCGAATGTGCCACCCGAAGAACCATCCCCGCTTTCTTTCAAGTTGACGGAGTCAAATGCCATTCTCGAGTTCCTGGCTGATCTTTTCCCAAACTCAACTCTCCTGCCGCCTGCGTCAGACCCGACTGCACGTGCTCGCGTGCGGTTCTTTATGGATGTCGTTGTACGGGAGTTGGAAGTACCCATGTTCGACAGAACCCGTGACATTCCCTCGAAATTTGAGAAGGTGGCTGAAGCGCTGGAGAAAATCCAGGCGTTGCTTCCGGATCCAGATGCCTCCGAAGGAGGGGAGTACGCGATCGGAAAACAGTTTACGAACGCGGACTGTGCGATTGCACCCATGTTGGCATTCATTGAAATTGCCACCACGACGGATATCGGGAGATTCGAGCCTGGAATGCTGAAGAAGTTTGCAGAAATGTTTGCGGGGGAAAAGTTTGATAGGTTGACGAGGTACAAGAAAGCGCTGTGGGAGAGAGAAAGCGTGAAGAAAGTCATCGATTTTGTGAGGGTTCCCTACCTGACGAGTTTAGCGGATTCTGATTCTTCTCTTGATATTCAGGAGCGCATGGCAGCTGCATTGAGGGCTAGGCACGCTCAAGAATAAGGGAAGCTAGATGGCATGAGCCGGTTTCGTTCGTGAGCAGTCAAGTGCGGTAAAACAAGCTAGTATGGGAGTTCTGGTGTGATTGTGTAGGATATGTTGGAAATGGAATTGGCATTACAGCGTGCTCTGCGTGCGTTAGCCGGCGATGCTGAGTAAATTGTGAATTTCTGAGAGAGTCTTCGGAAGCCTGGTGAATCGTCAATATAATTGACGGTTAACATTGCGGTGTCGTCCTCTGCCCCTTACTCGTCTCTCCTGGCTATACCTTACCTCTCAGCCACTGGATCCGGTACAAATTTGCGGTCTCGTGCCAGTGACAGTGGCCACAAACTCAGGGTCTTTGGTGCTTGGAATCGGAATTGTCACTGCCAACTCCGGCTCTGCATCGCCGAGACGTATTACTTTGGTATGCGTTGGCCAAACTAATTTCCGTCACTGGGGTTTCGGGTTGCGATTACTCAACTTGCGCGGCATCTGCCAACTCGGCTGCTCGGAAAGCTCAATGATCGGCGAGTCAGCGATGGTTTGTTTACTTATGTTTAAAACGAAAGGCGCTGAGTAAGCGACAGTCGCGGCTCATCCAAGAACTTGTTGGACTTGACGTCCCCAACTCGTCCTCCACAACGACGACACCGTCGAACGACCAACTTTCAATTTCGCCCCCTTCTCTTCACTTTACTTCTTTTTGCCCTTCTTTGTAGCATAACGCCTTTAAAATGTCGGGTCGACCCGCCGGAAAACCAGATTTATCTGGATATAATTATGGCGCCATTTCGTCCCTCGTCCTCACGGCCGACCGTTCTGCGCTTCCACGACGAGACAAGGAGCCAGATGGTGCACCAACCACCCTCTCAGGTAGAATCGACCCCAAGGAGATGGGCTCGCGCGTCCAACGGGCTGCCCCAAAAGACATCGAAAAGAAGAAGAAAAAAGCTGGAGATGCCGGAAAACACGACACTCTCGAAAAAGCGGCATCAACCAAGCGTCGTACAGATGCTGGCTTCGGATTCACCGACATTATTGAAGCAACGCAAGACGTCGAGGGGTTGATATACCGACCGCGAACCGTGGAGACGCGGGAAGTTTACGAGCTCATGTTGTCAGCCGTGCACCAGACCCTCGGGGACCAGGCCCAGGATGTCATTCGTAGCGCTACGGATACCGTTCTGGAGACTCTCAAAAATGAAAACCTGAAAGACTTTGACAAGAAAAAGGAAGTCGAGGACATTTTAGGTGGCGTTTCTAACGACGCGTTTTCCCAATTCGTCGCTTTGTCGAAGAAGATCACCGACTATGGTGCCGAGGACGAGACGATGGTGGACCCAGACATGGAGCGGAAGGACGCGGAGATCGATGAAGAAATTGGCGTTGCGGTTGTCTTCGATGAGGAGGAGCAGGAGGAAGAGGACGAGGAGGGATATGAGATTCGGGACGAGACTGACGAAGAAGAGGAAGGCGAGGAGGGGCCCAAGGAGGAAGGCGGGAGCGAAGAAGACGCCGGCGCCGAGGAACTCGTTATCGGTGGGTCTTCCGCTGCTTCTCAAGCAAGGAAAGCCAAGGCGGACAAGGATATTGTTTCTCCGCATACCATTGATGGTTTCTGGGTCCAGCGACAGATATCCGAAGTCTACCCAGATCCGGTCACGGCCGCAGACAAAGCTGCCGCAGTATTCTCCATCCTTGGTTCAGAGTCGAGCCTGCGAGACTGCGAGAACCAGCTGATGGAGCTTTTCGAGTACCAGAGCTTCCACGTCATCACAAAGTTCTTGAAGAACAGGGACGTCATAGTCTGGTGCACCAAGTTGATGCGAAGCGACGCAGACGAACGGGTGAACGTAGAGGTGGCGATGCGGGAGAAGGGTGTTGGGTGGATTATAAGGGAACTAGCAGGAGACCGGCAAGCCAAGAAGACCCACGATGCCATGGACGTCGACGTCAAAGAGGCTGCTGCGACTGTACCCAAGACGGCAACTCTCGCCCCCGGCTCTACGGTTCAACCGAAGACGGTCATCGACCTCGAGAGTATGGCGTTCAGCCAGGGGGGACATCTAATGTCGAATAAGAAATGCAAGCTTCCTGATGGGTCTTTCAAACGTTCTCGAAAGGGTTTCGAAGAAATTCACGTCCCTGCGCCGAAGAAGCACGCCGGAAGTGATGATGAACTTGTTCCTGTAACAAAATTGCCCGAGTGGGCACGGGCTGCCTTCACGGTTCCAAAGCTCAATCGGGTGCAGAGCAAGCTTTTCCCTGTCGCGTTTGGTACGGATGAACCACTGCTCCTTTGTGCACCGACCGGTGCCGGAAAGGTGAGTTGGGTGAATGTACCTTAGAGCTATCTCTCATGGAACGCGTCTAGACTAATGTCGCAATGATGACCATCCTCAACGAGCTCGCAAAATACAGAGATGAAGAGACGGGCGAGTTTGCGCTCGATCAGTTCAAGATTGTCTATATTGCCCCCATGAAAGCTCTCGTACAAGAGATGGTCGGCAACTTTACCGCACGTCTTACCTCGGCTTTTGGCATTAAAATCGGCGAGTTAACTGGTGATTCTCAAATGACGAAGCAGCAAATCTCTGAAACCCAGATCATTGTGACAACACCGGAAAAGTGGGACGTCATCACACGCAAGAGTACGGACACCAGCTATACCAATCTCGTTCGCCTCGTAATCATTGACGAAATCCACCTGTTACACGACGAGCGCGGTCCTGTTCTGGAGAGCGTTGTGGCACGTACTATTCGGAGGATGGAGCAGACTGGCGACTACGTTCGGCTTGTCGGGCTATCTGCAACATTGCCCAATTATCAAGACGTCGCTACCTTCCTCCGCGTGGACGAGTCCAAAGGACTCTTCTACTTTGATGCTTCCTACCGTCCATGTGGACTTCAGCAACAGTTCATCGGTGTTACCGAAAAGAAAGCTATCAAGCGCTTCCAAGTCATGAACGAGGTCTGCTACGAGAAGCTCCTTGACCAAGCGGGGAAGAACCAAACCCTTGTCTTTGTCCATTCTCGCAAGGAAACTGCCAAAACCGCTCGGTTCATACGCGACATGGCCATCGAAAAGGAGACCATCACGCAGTTTGTCCGACCCGACTCTGCTACTCGGGAGATTCTGACAGAGGAAGCGGGCAACGTCAAGGACAGCAATTTGAGGGATCTTCTTCCTTTCGGATTCGCAATCCATCACGCGGGCATGACGAGAGAGGATAGGACCCTTGTGGAGGAACTTTTCGCGGATGGTTCCGTACAGGTATTGGTGTGCACAGCGACACTCGCGTGGGGCGTCAACTTGCCCGCACATACCGTCATCATCAAAGGAACGCAAATATACAACCCTGAAAAAGGACGATGGGTCGAACTATCTTCACAAGACGTTCTCCAGATGCTGGGACGTGCTGGACGACCTCAGTATGACACCTACGGCGAGGGTATCATCATCACCAATCACTCAGAACTTCAATATTACCTATCGCTTCTGAACCAACAGCTACCTATCGAATCGCAGTTCGTGTCCAAATTGGCGGACAACTTGAATGCCGAGATCGTACTAGGGACCATCAGGAATCGCGACGAAGCAGTGCAATGGCTGGGTTACACGTACCTGTGGGTGTTTCGTCTCATCTATGGACTTTTCCCATCTCTAACCTGCTTCATTAGGTACGTGCGTATGCTCAAATCCCCTGGGCTATATAGCGTTGGAGTCGACTACCAAGAGGACGACGACGGCCTGGTTCAGAAACGTGCTGATATTGCTCATTCTGCCGCAGCCCTCCTTGAGAAGTGTCACCTTATCAAGTACGAGCGCGCTTCCGGTCGATTCCAGAGCACCGAACTCGGTCGTATAGCATCGCATTACTACGTGACCCATAACTCGATGGCAACCTATAACCAGCACTTGCGGCCAACAATGTCGTCGCTGGAGCTATTCCGGGTCTTTGCGCTCTCGAACGAGTTCAAGTTATTGCCCGTACGTGATCTGCGCATTTTCTTGTAGCATGGCTCGCTCACGGTGGTTGCCTCCAGGTACGACAAGAGGAAAAACTCGAGCTTGCAAAACTGTTGGAACGTGTGCCCATCCCCGTCAAAGAGAGCGTTGACGAGCCTGCCGCCAAAATTAACGTACTTCTGCAAGCGTATATTTCTCAGCTTAAGCTCGAAGGTATGTCTCTCCCGACGTTAATCACCGCTTAATGCTAATGCACCCCGTGCTTTCGTTCAGGATTTGCATTGGTTGCAGACATGGTATTCGTGCAGCAATCAGCTGGACGCATTCTACGTGCCATGTTTGAAATTTGTCTCAAGCGAGGATGGGCTATACCAGCCCGAGCATGTCTTGCGTTGTGCAAGATGGTGGAGCGACGAATGTGAGTGAGGTTTCTCACATAATCGTCCCATGATGTCTGACTAGTGGGCCAGGTGGGGTTCGATGACGCCACTCCGCCAGTTCAAGGGTGTGCCTCAGGAAGTAATCAGAAAGGCCGAAGGCAAACAATTCGTGCGTCTGCCTGTGCAGGATGTCGCCCAAATGTACTGATGCAATCATCCACTATTTCTAGCCATGGTACCGGTACTTTGACCTGAACCCGCCTGAACTTGGAGAACTCATTGGCATTCCTAATGCCGGGCGCCTCGTCCATCGACTCGTCCACAATTTCCCTAAACTACAGTAGGCGCTTATCTTTCTTTACATTGCGTGATGTCGACCAAATTTACCAGGTTGCAAGCACAAGTACAACCCATCACCCGTTCCCTCCTTCGCATTGACCTGTCCATTGTCCCTGATTTCCGCTGGGAAGAGAAGATTCATGGGGGTGCTGAGACGTTCTTCATCCTCGTCGAGGACGTCGATGGTGAGATCATCCTCTTCCACGACACGTTCGTCCTTCGTCAGCGGTATGCGGAAGACGAGCACAATGTCACTATCACTGTCCCAATGTTCGAGCCCGTCCCGCCCAACTACTACATCTCGGTAGTATCGGATAGATGGTTGCACGCAGAGACGAAATTGCCAATCTCGTTCAAGCACCTCATTCTCCCTGAAAAATTCCCGCCTCCGACGCCTCTCCTCGATCTCCAACCTTTACCTCTCTCCGCACTGCACAACAAAGAGTACGAGGCAATATATTCGAACACGATCCAGACGTTTAACAAGATCCAAACGCAAGTGTTCCAAGCGCTCTATACCTCGGACGAGAACGTGTTTGTTGGTGCTCCCACCGGAAGCGGAAAAACCATTTGTGCCGAGTTCGCACTGCTCAAACTCTGGAATAAGAAAGATAACTCAAGGGCAGTTTGTGTGGAGCCGCATCAGGAGATGGTCGACCAGCGAGTTGCGGAGTGGCGTCGCAAGTTTAGCGGTGTACAGGGCGGGAAAGAGATCGTGAGTTTGACAGGGGAGACGAGTGCAGACTTGCGTCTATTGGAGAAAGGCGATGTTATTGTGTGCACGCCGAGTCAAGTGAGTGCCCGAAAGGACTAGGATTAAATTTCTACCCTACTCGATGACTAATTGTTTCGACAGTGGGATATTCTGTCACGCAGATGGCGCCAGAGGAAGAATGTGCAGACAATCGCGTTGCTCATTGCTGATGAGATCCAGCTCGTCGGCGGTGAAGTGGGTCCGACATACGAGGTGATCATTTCGAGGACGCGGTATGTCTCTGCCCAGACCGAGATCAAGACACGTGTCGTGGCGTGTGGTGTATCGCTCGCAAATGGTCGAGATCTCGGAGAGTGGATAGGCGCTCCATCCCATGCCATTTTCAATTTCTCCCCAAGGTGAGCGAATTAGTAAGGGTCAGTCTGTTCATCACTCATAATTCATTTAGCTCGCGACCTCTCGACATGGACATTCACCTCCAAAGCTTCACCATTCCTCATTATCCGTCGTTGATGATCGCCATGTCTAAGCCGGCGTACCTTGCCATCGTGGAATATGCTCCAACGAAACCTGTCATCGTATTTGTTTCATCTCGACGTCAGTGCCGCATGACCGTAGATGATCTACTCTTGCATTGTACTGCCGACGACGACCCCGACCGGTTCCTGAACATAGACGAGGCGGATTTGCAGCCGCACCTTGACCACCTCGGTGACAAAGCTCTCGTGGAGTGTCTGAAACACGGTATTGGGTATTATCACGAGGCGCTGAGTAAACAAGATAAAATCATCGTTCAACGCTTGTTCGAGTCCGGTGCGATCCAGGTGTTGGTGGCCTCCAAAGTATGTTTGTCTCCTTGCCGTTTGGATGAGATCTGATTTGAGAACCGTTTATTAGGATACAGCATGGAATCTCCCGGTGGCAAGTTACATGGTCATCATCATGGGCGTGCAATTCTTCGAGGGAAAGGAGCACCGATATGTGGATTACCCTGTCATGGATGTGCTACAGATGATGGGCAGAGCCTGTCGTCCACGGGAGGATGAACGCAGCCGATGTGTGCTAATGTGTCAACAGACGCGCAAGGACTTCTACAAGAAGTTCCTGTCGGAAGGATTGCCGATCGAGTCCCATCTACCGACGCACCTCCTGCATGATTACTTCCTAGCTGAGATTGCCGTGAAGACGATTGAAAACAAGCAGGACGCTATGGTAAAACTAAATTCGCAGTTGTTCTGCTTTGTGGTCGCTCACGAGCACATTTATCACAGGATATTCTCACATGGTCGTACTTCTATCGCCGGATGACGCAGAACCCGAACTACTACAATCTCCATAACGTCAGTCATCAAGCTCTGTCCGACCATCTGTCGGAACTGGTGGAGAATACGCTGCAAGATCTTGTGAACTCGAAGTGTATTACGATCGGTGAGTGGATACAATAGAAATCATCTTGCCGATTGCTCAATGCTTTTACAGAGGACGAAATGGACGTTTCCGCGCTTAACCTCGGCATGATAGCAGCGTACTACAATATTTCTTGTGAGTATCAGCCTGTACTATTTTGAAAACGTCGCTGAATATACCCCTAGATGTCACTGTTGAGGTCTATACGCTATCGCTGAAAGAGCGTACCAAACTAAAAGGCTTGCTGGAAGTCGTCTCGTCATCTGCAGAGTTCGAGTCGATCCCGATTCGCCGCCACGAGGATGTCGTTCTTCGTCGCATATACGACCGTCTGCCCGTCAAGCTTGAGCGAGCAGATTTCGAAGCACCGCACTTCAAGACGTTCCTTCTTCTCCAAGCACACTTTTCACGTATCCAACTACCGGCGGACCTTGCTGCCGACCAAATCCTCGTGCTCGAGAAAGTGCTGAACCTACTTTCGGCCTGCGTGGATGTCATGTCGTCGAATGCATGGCTGAGCGCACTGGGGGCTATGGACTTGTCGCAGATGTGCGTACAAGCGATGTGGGAGACAGACTCGCCGTTGAAACAGGTACCACACTTCGAGCCCGAGGTACGTCTCCTGACTTTGATTGTTTCCAATGCACATGAGACTGACCATCCGGCTAGGTCATCAAACGATGCAAGGACGCTGGTATAGAATCCGTGTACGACGTTATGGAGATGGAGGACGATAAGCGCAACGACCTCCTGCAGATGGACGTCAGACAAATGTACGTTGTGGCATCTGAGCCCCACATGCTGCATGCTGATCCTCCGCTTTGTTATGTGACAGGCGAGACGTGGCCAAGTTCGTCAACTCATACCCGACGCTCGATGTTTCCTACAAACTCGCCAAGGGGGATTATACTGCGGGCGCGCCCATTCTTATGACGGTCACGCTGTCTCGGGACGCCGACGAAGAGGACCCTGATGACCAGGTGGTCGTAGCTCCCTTCTACCCGGTGAAAAAGATGGCCAACTGGTGGCTTGTCGTCGGTGAGCCAAGCACACGGCAGCTGCACGTCATCAAGCGTGTTACTATCAGCAAGAGCCTTGTCGCCAAACTCGAGTTCACGTTACCCAAGGGCTCGCATTCTCTGAAGTTGTACGTGATCTGTGACTCGTACGTCGGTGCGGACCACGACCTAAGTTTGGATATGATCGATGTTGCCGAGGGAGAGGAGAGCGAGAGCGATGAGGACGAGGACGAGGACGAGGGCGAGGGCGAGGGCGATAGCGGAGATGATGCGATGGAGGAGTGAGGGTGCCATTGATCCTTTACACTGTACAATTTTCTAAATGCCGATGTAATGTTTGCTAGTTCCTAACCTATACATCATTCCAATTCTTGACAACGCGTGACAACTCCGACTCCGTCCTAACCGGCTCGAACTTCCGAGACGGGTCCAACTTTCTTGCTCCGTAGATTTTCAAGTTTTTGTCCGCTATCATAGATCTTCTTCTCATGACGATCCGCGATCTCATCCTGGGTTGAAAAATATCGTACTAACCGTGTACTGTAGGCTATTGCTTCAAGGTTGTCTAACGCCAAGAAGATACCTTCAATGCGTCTTGGCCAGCCTTGCCATGAAATCACCCAACATCATTCTGTGCGTCACAGAATCGAAGTTGCTGTTGCCATCACTACGAAACTCGGAGTGAGCATCGGACATCGGGTGGAAACATGATAACACCATGACGACTCACCTCCATGACTACAAGGATTTGACCAAGTTTGATCGATTTAATCCACCGTCGCCTTCAACTTCCCCGAAGTCTTGCTATTTCAGAGACGGATTCTAGAAGGGAGTTATGGCATGCGCCCACATGCGTTCCTGTGCTAATGGCACGACTTCCGACTACCTCACACGTACCACGAGGTCCACACTCTCCATCCGCTACCATGAGCTCCTCTCAGACTGCAGCTCGCAGTCATCGTCAGTCGGTACCGTGCCGTCTGTACAGTCAAGGACTCCATTGTCGCTTTGGAGACAAGTGCAGGTTTAGTCATGACGCAGACGTGCAGGTAAGCTTTGGCTCCATCCTGTGCTGTGATTAAGCGCCGAACGTTGATTGTTTCCAACGCTATTTACCCCCAGCCCGCCAGCAGGAACGTAGATACACGTTCAGACCCTCAGCAACCCGCTCCAGTACTTTGGTTTTAATTCGTTGGATCGCGTTGATCCCGCTCAATGCTCTTTCCAGCGCCAACGCCACCGTCCCGGAGACGGTTCCGCAGACTTAGCGTTAGGCCCTTAGACTCCTTCCCATGACGCCTCTGATGCTCGCCCCAGATCCAAGCGTGGGGAGATTCCTTGCCGTGCTTGGAAGGCTGGGACTTGTACCAAAGGGACGAAGTGTTGGTTTAATCACGACATTGACGTATGTTGCCTTGTTTCTACAAAAGAACTCGAGTTTCATCGGGCTGCAGGCACAGAAACCAGGCTCCGAGTCTTTCAGATCGCACCAGCAGAAACCGGCTGCGACTCCTTGTCCAGTGTTGTCCCACTGGCAGGCGGAAGGCCCTTCCGCTTCTCCAGCTGCAGATTTACCGCGCGTTGAACATATTGCAGCGCAAGATGCTAAAGTTTCTGCTGCTCGTGAGCGCGCAAACGTCATTGCTAGAGAGGAAGCGGCCAAAACGATAAGCCAAGTTATCCTTGGCTCTATCGTGACGTATAGTGCGGGACTCGACGTTTCAAACTTGATCACAGGTTTCGAGACATGCACTTTACACGTTGGGAACCTTCCTTCCAACGTGAAAGAGGATGATATCCATGCTTTACTCATCAGCCAGGGCTTGGATGTCGATCATTACCACTTGGTGATCAAGAAGAAGTCGGATCGTAGGCTCGAGGCACACATTGTCACAGAGATTGCTACTGGACGAGCGCTTGCCTCGAGTCTTGATGGCACCGAATTTCAAGAGGAAACACTGGCGGTGGATATGTCCGCTACCAATTCCCTTGAGGGTATGAACGCTGCGACTGGCCAAAGTTCCGACATCCTGACCATATCTTGGCGTACCCCTTCCGCACGCTATATCGCGGAGTATGTCGATGTTCCTGCAGCCAATGCCAAAGTCAAAGAGCTCAATCGTTCCATTTATGATGGTCGTCGCATCAAAGTCGAGATGAACACTCAGCCCCGTGGTCGCTTCGTGCCCAACCTGCGATTGAACGCGATTAAAATTGACAATCTTCCTTCCTCTGTTACCGACGAGGATGTCATTGGGCTCACAGGTTCATTCACCGTCAAGCGACTACCCATCGGTGGCACCTTTGGCACCTTGTACCCCATCGACCAAATCACTAGGCTGGTTCGAGCGGATATAGAGCGGGCTGTTCCGGAAGGGCTAAAGAAATTCGACGACCCTCCTAACACCTGTACCATGGAGGGTGTCGTTTCTGCACGTGCTCACTTTTCCTCATGGGATGAAGCGCACACCGCCTACACGCATCTCTCGGATAGACGATATGGCAATCAACCTATCTGGCTTCGACTTCCTGATCCGATGTATTTCACCCTCGTTGTCCCGGCGGAACAGTACAAGGCTCAGAAGCCACAGTGGGACTCGTTGTCAAGCTCGATCAAGGACAGGAAAGCCTGCACACTCAATGTCCGCGACTCTGGGAACGTTGTCTTCATTCGACTCTCTGGATCTGTCAAGGAGGCGACGGGTGCCTTGAAAGTCAGGGTTGAGAATCTGGCCAGAGGAGACAAGGTGGAGGGTTGGCATCGGTCATTATGCACCGCCGGTAACTCGTTCGTCCTCCGTGTCCATTCAGAGACTGGCGCGTACCTGCGCGCCGATTGGAAACGGCAGACCTTGAAGGTCTACGGGATACCAAGAGCTGTCGATCATGCTCGTGAGATGATCAAGGCCGAGCTCGATAGACTCGCTTCTTTGGACCACACAGTCACCCTCCCACGGAATTCCATGGGGTTTTTTGTCAGAGAAGGGATCCAGCAGCTGAGAGAGTCACTCGGAGAGAACAACGTCAGGTTCGTCATGTCTTCCAGGAAAATAACCGTTTCGGGCGGCGAAGAAGCACGGCATGCTCTCGATCGTCTTATCACGCTCTCTTACAAAGGCAACTGTGGCCTTCCCAATCTATCGCAGGGTAGTCAAACTTGCCCAGTTTGCTATGATGATGTCTCTTCTCCCCATCAGCTGGGCTGTGGTCATGCGTACTGCGTCGCCTGTCTCCGCCATCTTATTTCCTCGGCTATTGAATCCGACCAATTGCCCCTGATGTGCCTTGGAGATGAAGCTCAGTGTCGCATTCCGATTACCATTCCTACGATTCAGCAGTTTCTCCCTCCTGCATCTTTCAAGCGGCTGCTCGAAGCAGCATTCGACGCGTATATCGCGAAACACCCCGAGGAGTTCAAACACTGCAAAACTCCGGACTGTGCGCAAATCTATCGCGCCGTCCAGGCTGGTGCGGCTCCTCAAACACGCCATTGTCCATCCTGTTTCTCCGCCGTCTGTAACGGGTGTCATGAAGAGGCGCACGATGGCCTCTCGTGTGCCGAAAGCAAAGCACGACAAGATCCTGCGGAACAAGAGCGCCTCAATGACGCCTGGATTTCTTCGCAGGGCGGACGCGTGAAAAAATGCCCACAGTGTAGCGTGCTGATCGAGAAAACGGAAGGGTGTAATCACATGACGTGCCGGTACGCACCATTCCCGTGTTCTGACCGGTCTAGCTAACGCCATCGACATGGTAAACCACGATCGCTAGGTGTGGCGCGCACATCTGTTGGCGATGCATGAATATATTTACCCAGGATACGATTTATCCCCACATGCACTCCGCGCATGGAACGATCCACGATGCGCCGGCTGTCCCGGAGCCACCAGTCAATATCGGCATTCCAGTCGACATCGAAGAACAGCATGAACTCTTTCGACAGGTGGAGATGCGTCGCGCGGTGCAAAACGCCAACGGTTTGCGACCGGCGTGGCAGCAAGAACACGCTGCCTTTGACTTTTGGGGTGCAGATCGAGACCGGCGAGCGGAAGAAGAGAGAGAGAGAGCACGGCAGGTCATCCAGTTGCGACATCAACAAGAGGAAGAAAGAGAGAGAATAGAACGATTCACCCGGTTGCAACGGCAGCGGGAAGTCGAGGAGCGAGAGAGGCGTCGGATTCGTGAAGAGGAGTGGGAGAGACGTATCAGAGAGCAGCGCCGGGAAGCGGAGGAAAGGCGCCGCGGAACACAACAGGAACAAGGTGGGGGTTGGGGTTGTACAATCATGTAGGACAGCTTGACGTTCAAGGCGATGCCGACTCGATGACGATCCGGATCGTTTAATATCGCCTCGGTCACGGATTTTGCTATGGCACAATGTATTTCTAGTTCTAGTTTTGAATCTTCTTGGCTCCCGGTTTTATCGACATGATGTTACGCGCTTCCGGTATGTTCTGTTCTGAAGCAGTCTCGGGATTTCGCGTTGAAGTTAGCAGTGGCAGTGTCGGCAAGGGGAATTGTACTACTCACGCCGACTCCGAAACTTGAAATATCCAGTTTACCATTGGCATCGACATAGACAGCCGCATCGACCGTACCGCAAGTAAGACTATCGCTGATAGTCCATTTCGACATAGGATAACAATCCTGTGGAGCGTACCCAAGTCAGCTCGAGTCATCACGTCGGAGTGATTAGCTTGCCAGTGACTCGTGCCCAACATTCCGACGTTAATATTTGCGCGGGGTTTTCTGCAGTGTCGCATCGTATGCCCCCTGACTACGAGGCGTCCACTGTCCATCGTCTCATTTGACGTGTTCCGTTTTCGCAGGGCACATCGTCGTCATCATTCGACGAGGACGACGACCATGGCGACACCCGAATCGCGTTTCGACGCTCAAGACTCCCAGTTGATCGCAGACCTGCATCGGTTATCGAAAAAATCGCCCAAGCTCGTCCGATCGACGGTGTACGCTGCGCCATCGGACCCTTCTGTCAAGCTTCGCAGTTGGAAGATGAACGAGTTCAAGTACTATGACGTGCCATCGCCGTTCCCGACACTCGCTCGAGGTCTCTTCTCTAGAGAACTGAACACGGAGGAGGCCGAGACGCGCGAGAATAGCGATCAACATCAGCCTCGGTACCAGATCGTCGCGCGTGGGTACGACAAGTTCTTCAACATCGGGGAGGTACCTTGGGTGGACGTAAGTTCAAAGTTCAACTCACTGGGGGAGACTACGATTCCGATCCCGACTCCATTTTCATTTGCTCATCGGTCGATCGTGCGTGATAGTGGTCGTCCTTGGAAGCGCACACCGGTCCAAAGTACACGTTGTCGGTCAAGTCAAACGGCTGCATCATCTTCATTGCCGCCATCTCGCCCTCCAAGTTGATCGTCACGTCCAAGCACGCTCTAGGAGAAATGGACGGCGTCCTAGAGACGCACTCGCAAGTTGGTCACAGATGGCTCAAAACGCATCTCGCATCAAAAGGGAAGACGGAAGAGCAACTCGCGGCTACTCTCTGGGAGAAAAACTGGACTGCGATAGCAGAGGTAGGTACATGCCTGGGGAAATGGTCCAGAGATGCAAGCTGACGACAGTGCCTTGGTCTGGCTGGAAGCTCTGTGACGACGACTTCGAGGAACACGTATTACCCTACTCCCCAGAGAAGTCCGGTCTTTATCTGCATGGGATCAATAAGACTTGCAAGGACTTTCACACTCTCCCTACGTATGACGTCGATGCGTTTGCAGAAGAGTGGGGCTTCTTAAAAACTGCGACTATCATATACGACACACTTGCAGAGGTGAAGGCATTCACAGACGAGATTGAAAAGACGGGAGAATGGAGAGGAGAGCCGCTGGAAGGATTCGTCGTCCGCACCAGCATCGTCGAGCCGAAACACGGCACGACTTCTCATGATAAACGACCACCATATCCCGCCGGTTCTTCGTTCTTCTTCAAAGTGAAGTTTGACGAGCCGTACATGATGTATCGTGACTGGCGGGAAATCACGAAGATCCTCTTGTCCACCAAAGACTCACCGAATAGTGTCCAACTTCCGAAATCCAAGATGAAGCGCAAAGAAACAAAGATTTACGCCAAGTGGGTGAAGGATGAGATTAAAACGAACCAGAGCGCGTTTGAGGGATATATGCACGGAAAAGGTATTATAGCCACTAGGGAGCGGTTTTTGAGGTGGCTAGATACCGAGCAAGGGAAGGCGGATCTGTCTGGCCTTGAAGAACCAGACCGTGTTCCTAAAGAGTTTGGTAAGACTATTATCGTGCCCGTTGCCATCCCAGGGTGTGGTAAGTCGATCTCTGCCCTCTCAACAGTCGTGGAGCTGATCCCGCTAAAACTCAGGCAAAACCGCGATTTCTATCGCACTTGCCCATCTATTTTCGTTCGGACATACCCAAAGTGATGATGTGAAAGGCAAGAAGCCAGGCCCCACATTTATCAAAAACGTTGTCAACCTCCTCGAACAACACGATGTTGTTATCGCTGACAAGTAAGATTACAATTTCGTATCATCGAGTATTTATTCACGAACTTTATAACCAGAAACAACCACCAGCGACAGCATCGCCAAGCACTGCGCGAAGCTATTGCCGAAATGGAACCGCCAGTCCGCCTGCTTGCGCTCAATTGGACTCTGGACCAGCCACAAGCGACACTGCTTCGAGTGTGTGGAGACCGCATCGTTAACCGTGGTGATAAACATCAGACTCTACAAGCCGACAGGGACGAGAGGTCGCATGAAAACATCATCTGGAAATTCATCCATCAGGCGGAAGAGCTCAACGACTCGGAGGTGGACGCTACGGTTGAGATGGATGTCGGCGAACCGCTTGAAGCGGCAGTGGTTCGTGCGGTCGATGGATGTGTCAACGTCCTTGGCTTGGAGCGACCAAGTCAGGCACAAATCGATGAGGCTGTAGTAGTCGCAAAACAGTACGCTCCAACGACGAAGAAAGGGACAAATAAGGACGAAAAGAAGGCGAAAGCACCTGCGCAACCCCGGTACTTTGGGATATTGGCCGAATTGGACATTGAAGCCGTCATCACACCCTTGATGGAGCAGACGGAGGACGTCGCATACGATGGCAAGACATTTTGGCGCAAACTACTCAGCGATAAGCGGATTACGGAGCAACCCCATATCACTATCGCGCACAAGGCTAACCTGCCCGCGGTAACGGACCTTTGGGACCGGTGTTCCGCACTTGATCGATTGCCTGTACCCCCACTCTTCTCATTCACGCTCGGACACCTCGTCTGGAACGAGAGGGTCATGGCGCTGGCCGTTGATAATTTCGAACTTGCCAAAGAGCCCGACAACGATGATGATGAAGGGCAAGAGAAGCACGAGTTTGTCTCCGAATTGCCCGCAGAGGTTCGAGAGAGCCTTCACATCACCGTTGGGACCGCCAATGCAGACGTCCCTCCATACGAAGCAAGTGCTCTCGTAGAAGTGTGGCGGAGAGGACAGCAGACCGGGATCGGTTCGCTAGAGCTGGGAGGGCTGTCGGCGAGGGGTAGGATCAAAGGATTGTCATGATACCACTACCGGCAGAGCCACTGAAACATTACTCACACGCACGCAATGTCGACTTTGAATATCCTTGGAATCCTGCATACATGTTTACGTGCTACCTCTATGTTTACCTGAACAAATCAGTCGAGGAGATACTAAGGCGTCACGTGCTGGTTGGAGCAAGACCTGATTGGTAATTGCTTTTTGGCCTCCAAGCTCTTATCACTTCGTCAGGCAATGCATCATTATAAATTTTCATTCTATCGTTCACCAAACCCTTTGTCGGCGTCTCTCCATCACCTGCCCGCATTGCACTGCTCGAAAACCAAGTCGATGGTATAGCACCTGCACAATAGCCCCCTCAATCATGGGCCAGTTTGAACAGGTTTCTTTTGTTCCCCGAGTCAACACGCTTTTCGTTTCGTATGGTTACCGGGATAGCGTGCCTTGCGTGTGATGGATGCAGGAATATGTAGGCACGAGTCGCTGCTCGTGACTTGGAATCCCTGCGAACTGTCTCACGCAATTTGTAGTACTGCTGTCAACATTGTCGGGCACACTGTTCTCCCTTGCTTCAAATGTTCACTCCGTCAGCTAGTAGTTCCCAGTCATCTTTGCCATCCAGCACTCACTATCACTCTGTGAAGGCGCAAACATGAACAACTCGACTGGTAACGCCTCAATGGACATGACTATGACTCCCTGGCTGCATTTTGGACATGCGGATTACCTTATCTTCAAAGCCTGGTGCCCATCGTCTCATGGTGTAATCGTTGGCGCTTGCATAGGGTTGTTTCTGTTTTGCATCCTGGAACGTTGTCTTGCCGGCTATCGACGTAATCAAGAATTACACTGGAGGGCCAAGTACGCAGGTCATTCATTTCTCACAAGCATTTCTGACTGTGACGGTTAGAACAGCTATGCAGCCATACAGGGCGCAGTCTAGCCCCAGCAGGGAACGTGGTACCGAAGGTTCTATTGGTCCTGCTATCCCTGCGCGTAGGCGGCTTGTTCCCCCGTTCATGCCTTCCCAGGATATTCCGCGTGGAGTAATTCACGTCATCCAGTCGACTTTTTCGTACGCTCTCATGTTGGCCGTCATGTAAGTCCAGTTGATCTTCTTATGTACTCCAAGCTCAAAGTAAGGACGGATAGGACTTTCAATGGGGCATATATCATTTCTGTTATCCTAGGGCTCGGTGTAGGGGAGGTTCTATGCGGGCGCCTAGGCCGCAAGCAAGAAGTTGGACGGCTATGATGCCTTGGGAAAGTCACATATCTAGTAACCCGCAAGTCATCCCTGTGGCAGCGTGTTCGGCATTCAAACATTCACGTCCGTTGTCATGTAATCTACATGCATAACATACACTGATAAAAATTACTACTCAGTCGGCATAAAGTATCATGGTATTATCACGTGCGTGGATGAAATTCGGACTCTGGTGCCTTGGATTCTTTGTACGACTACATTCTCACCTCAGTCTGGAGGAAAGTTACCCAAGCCTCACACGGTCGTGGTTGTCTGTTGACTCTAATAATGGTTCGTACATCATATCATATGCACACCGCAGAGTATAATAGTCCGCCATGTATTTAATCGGCAGCCGTGACTAATTGAGCCCTCCATACTTATCCTCATGTGAACAAACAGGGTATTTTCCAGCTAGGTTTCACGATCTAGCGAAACAGCATTAATTTACTTAAGTACCGGCCGGTTCATGCTACGTGAGCAAGTCTTTCTCCTCACCTGGGACTATTGAAAAAGTTTATCTCACAGAAATGTATTTCATTTCTGTCGTTCTCGTCGCTGCATTGGCTTCTTTCGCCAGCGCACACTTCCAGCTTCAATACCCCTTACCAAGGGGGCCATTTGTTCGGAATTTGGAGCCAACGTTCTGTGGTCAGTACGTATGCTAGCACTGAGTGGTAATTATCTGAAGTGCGATTGTGTATAGACGGGTATACCGATGCAGTTTCAGATCGTACTGTATTCCCCATCAGCAACGGGGTGATCGACCTTAATAGCGAACACCCAATCTGGGATGGTAATCTTTTCCTTTTTTCGTAACGGTTCACAAACAGGCTGATGCTTTTTTTCTTCCACCATGCAGTTGGCGTTATCATCTCCACAATACAAGATCCAACCTCGTTTACCGATTTCAAGTCTTCATCGGGGTATCAGATGGTCGTCTCATATTTCCAAACGAGTGGAGAAGGGAAGTTCTACTTCCCAATTAATATCGCAGCGTCCGGCGTTTCTGGCATTCGAGACGGAGCGAATGTGACTATTCAGGTCGTCTACGATGGGGGCGACGGGACCCTGTTTCAGGCTAGTTTTTGTATTCTGAGGCATGACGCCGAGATCTCCGGGACTAATGGAATTACTAGTGTGCGGACTTGACGCTGTCTGCCAATACGATGGTTCCGAGTAATGCGACCTCTAGCTGTACGAATATCACGAAAAACATGATAGCGAAGACGAGTGCTGCAGAAAAAAATATGATAGCGATACCCGGTATTGCTGCAGCTATTTTAATTGGATTTCTATCATTCTTTTGAGGATGCGCCGAACAAATTTTTGCATGTGAAAGGTGTCACGATAGTGAATCATACCTAGTCCTGTTGAAAGTGCACGTCGAATTGATCAAACATTATTTAAATATGTTTGTACCTAGGATCCAACTGCTGTACTAATACATCACCTTGACCTTTATTAACATGACACCCATTGTATTCCATTGCTCAGTCTTCAATTGACGCACTGGATGGGACTGTGGAAGTTCTAAGAACCCGAACTCTCAAAGAGACATTCAGCCAACTCGGGCGTCCAACAGAGCCGGGCGGTGACCCTTCCCCTCAATCAATCGGGAGTATGCATTGAATAATGATGACATTAGTGTATATAATATAAACATTCGCTCGCCGTTAATCCCCTCATACCACCATCAATGCTGGTTCTCGGTCGGACCGGAAGAAGGCGCGGTGTCACACGTATATCATTACTTGTCTATCTGTCATTCGTCGTCGTCGTCGTCTGGAAATGATCGGTGCGTGTTACTTCAGTGATAGAACTAATCAAGACCATTTACTTACATTTAAGCGCCTTGATAAGCGCCCGGTAAATCTCCTATCTCTCTGCCGTTAAGACAATTCAGGATCCCGCTATGCCAGCACGACGATGTTGTGAACCGAGTTTGTCATTTTATGGTGACCGAATTAGTAACCGAGACTATATATGAGACGGACTGTTAAACAGTTGTTCTACGTGTAAACCATCAACAAACTGAGAATGATGGTATTATGTAGTAAGACGGGCCAAGCAACAACTCATTTTGAGAAAGAAGACCGAACCGTGATTGCGAGTCGCTGCACACCTACGTGAACACGTCGAATATGGACCCTCCGCGTGAGTCACACCGTCTTTTCCTTCATCTCAGGCTGGTTCCACATTAATCAGCATTTTCTTTAGAAGGTTTTCCATACACTGACGAACAACTAGGTGCGGCTGGACTTTTGGACGAAGGCGAGCCCCTTAATCTCCTTGCACGTCTATACCACACTTACCATCTCCCATGTAGACACTTCTCAATTCGTGCAACAGGTGGTTGATACCATGCGAGCACATCCGGGACTTTTGAGTGAGCCCCTTATTCCTTTTCAACGTCTACATCACTTTCTATTTAGATCTATCGTTTTGTCCTCCAGTGCGTCGACTACGCTGGCCGGTGCAAGAGCCCTACCTCTCCTATCTCCCCCGTCCCCCCAACTCTGAGCGACGTGTCCTATCTCTCCGCACTCTGCCTCACCTCGCAAGACAGCGATGCCACCGTTGACTCCCCTTACACTGTCTCGGAGTACGAGAAGATTACTTATTACAACGGCATTACCCACAACGGCGACCACCCTGACCTCCTGTACCGTTCTGATTTCTCCACGAATCCTTTCCCCAGGCCCCAGGGCAGATACGGCCATTTACCTTCCAAGTCGGTTCAAGGAGTCTACAACACCTCCCTTACTAAGGTCTGGAGCACTGTCGGTCCCCAGATCCGTGACTTGGTGAAAGCTCGGGAGATTCACTATTCGTCCATCGACCCTGCTTGATTCATCACCTACAGAGAGGACGATGAGGAGACTCTCGGTCCTGTCGTAATCTGGATCGGGGTCTATCCCGGCTCTACCTCTCCCGATACCGCTCACGAGGTATCCCAGAACATCTTTGTGCTTCTCGCAAAGAATGGAGTCGAGGGTGCTGTGGTACAGTGGCGCGTGGCCGTTCCGTCGAAGCTAGCAGGTCCAGCCCTTATGCGCGTGGTAGGCAGCAACAATTATACCGCCCATGTCCGTCGTATCTTCACTGCTGCTCTTAATACTCCCCTCGCAACCAAGGAGAGGGAGTCCGAGGACGCTCAGGGTAGCCTCACTCTGTACTTCCATGAAAGCAGAGACAAATACGATAAGGTCAGCGATAAGGTCTTGGGCGTCAGCAACTGCCACGTTCTCCCGAAGAACACCATTGTCGACTACGGATTCAAGGGGGCTGGCGTACCTAAGCAGCACGTTCGAGTTAATGGACTGCGTCGCTTCCAGCAGGGTCTCAACGAAACCAGGGCCTTGATTGGTGACCACCCGATGCTCGCTGACCTCTACGCCAGAGATATTATCAAATTGGAGGGGAAGAACCTGGATAGGGAGGATGAGAGAGACCAGCAAGAATTTGCTTGAGCAGAAAGAGGCTATCGCTGATCTCGTGGCCTTCTACGACGAAATCAAAGACAAGTGGAACGACATTGGGCTCCGCAATATCGGCCACGTCCGTTACGCCAAAGCCATTTCTGTCGACGTCGAGGTTAAAACACAGTATACGGAGGATTGGGGAGCTTTTGAGGTCGATGAGGCGAAGGTCAAGCCCGAGTTCGGGGGCACATTTATAGATTTGGGTGCGTTTGACTCATCTTTCCCATATTTGCCTCGTCTAATAAAAACAACCTTATTCAGGAACTGAAATTACTCCTGAGAAAGTAGCGGCGATGTTTTATCCTCAGAGTAGTGGTAGGACCTGTTTCAAGTACCCCGAGGGCCGAAGGCACAAGATCAAGGGTGTTGTTACGCCGGAGCTCCTCGCCAACCCCGACTTGCTCGACAGCGAAAACCAGCCCTGCATTATCGTCGGGAAAGACGGTACCAGAACCGGCCTCACCTTCGGACGCTACGCCGGTCTAGAGTCATTCCTTTGCAACGAGCTCGGCGTCGAGTCTGTCGAACTTGGCATTTACAACTGGGGAAAAAATACCGGTGCGTTCTCCGACAAAGGAGGCTCAGGCGCCCTCGTCTGGGACGACCTCGGTCGTGTACTTGGCCAACTCCACTCCGGGCAATCGAAAGGCGGGTTGACCAGTTCCCACATCACGTACGCCACCCCTGGCTGGTTCCTCCTACAATGCATCAAGGCCAAATTCCCTCATGCCGTCTTCTTCCGTGACACCTTGTCAGAGCGAGAATAACGTCGTCGACCTTCCGCTCTCCGTCTCTATGTTCGTTCTCCTTCTCTTTCTGACTCGTTCTGCATTCTCGGCGCTCGATTATCTTTTGGTTCGTTTTTGGTGCAGACAGATGCTTTGGTCGTTGGGTGGTTGTAAAGGTTCGTCTCCAGCTTCTACGCCATCCTTTCGTACTCATAGCTGATGACTTCGAAGCTTGGGCATTGGTGAGCCGTTCCATCGCATCTTTTTCTGTGACCTCTTACCTTCCACCATGCCCCCTTATTTCTCTTTCTGCGATTATTTTCATTTCATGGACTCATCCCCTTCCTTGACTATGCCATAGTTCGCCATCAGTATTATATATGCACATAAGGGATCATGGGTGTGTTGCGGCGTTTGTGAAATGGCCGAGAGGGGAAATGAGTTGGAGCCAGTTCATGCAACGAACATGGTGACTTCATTGAGACCTGTGCATAGCGGGCTAAGATTAACCACCCCTCCGTCACGGGCAGAAAAAGGTCACCGACTCTTTCTAGGGACAACAGTACGTATCTGCATGTCTGTAAATAGTTTCGCATGAGCTCCCGAAATTGAGAAGGACGTACCGGTAAAGTATGTAGTCGCCAACGCTTCGAGTCTCCATTCCTTGACCCCAGGTCCCAATAAGTCGCCCCGGCTTCTCGCTCGCGCTCATAGTACTTGCCAATTGAATAG
The DNA here is from genome assembly GCA_038089875.1 of Fistulinella prunicolor. NCBI lineage: Eukaryota > Fungi > Basidiomycota > Agaricomycetes > Boletales > Boletaceae > Fistulinella > Fistulinella prunicolor. The sequence continues at coordinate 8,214 of JBBPLP010000086.1, read as the reverse complement.
TTCCAGGGGAGATTTTTGCAGACGAGATGGCTATATATATGCGCTTGATTTATCCAACATATTTAAACATCCTTGATGGAGGGGACCATGCAACGAGTCATCGCATTAAATAATTAGGCACCGCCAAATTGAGACGCGCTCACACCAGGAAAATGGCTGCCGTAGACTGATAGGTCCATCCGTGTGATTCTATGACGACTCTCTCAGAGAAGAGTTAATAGGCGGTGCTCGCGTCAGGATCCTCTACATCAGTAGGATGGTTTTTTACGCTTAGCTGCTAGCCGATGGTCAGGACCGGTCCCAACCAGTCCCGACCAGAGCCAATTCACAGATGTACACATGAAGATAACCGATATCTTTGTGGTCTGGTCTCATCCGTGATGATAAGTTCGGATGACCTTGCGCGTGTGACCTGAGGCTCTCGAGGCGAGTGACTACTGTTTATCAGCGAGGTGGATGATAGCCCTATTGACACAACCTGAACACTGGATCGTGCCAATGCCCAGTGATAACTTTGCTTCGCAAGTACATTGACACAAGTGCGTTAGCCATCCAATCTTTGGTAGCCTTGGCCGCTTGGGCCTCCTTGCTTAAAGTTAGATCATCAGAGGGGAGTATCCGATGCATCTTGCTTACGACATGTAGTATGCAAGGCTTTGCGCTGGTCAAACATATTTGAGGGATTGATGAAATGGACTTACAGAAGGAATGTTTACCAATCAAACCATCTCCTGATGGAATAGTCCTCAAACCTTGAACCCCCTGTACACTTTTAAACGCATGGAATACATTCTGTCAGCTCTCGGAGAGTAGCATACTGGGTGACATGCGACGTGTGCTGGGATACACGGAACTTTCCGTGGCCCTCAGGCTTGGACACGAGTCACGTGCACATCCTCAAAGCTAGCGCAATACCTCAAGAAATGTTTTCGTACCTGTATTCGTGGTTCTCCGTTGGAACATTTACTAGGCTATTCGTCCGCCTCTCTCGGTATTCTATCGTCGTTGGCCCGTGACACCCGGGCTTCAAAGTTTCAAGGAGGTTTATCGTTAGCCTATGTGCCCAATTCGGCACTAATTTGTTGTTCCTGTTTCAAAAACGCTGACGTACATAGCCTACCCGAGTCATCGGACGTGTTCCTCCGCCCTCTTTTTACGAGACACATCAAATGAACGAGGAACGCGATCGCGATGTCGTAGCACTTGGGCCTGAATGTGACACAAATTGACGTCGGACCTGCAGCGGCATACGCTTTCAAATACGCTTAGGCAATTCCGGAAACGGCATATCACTGCAACCCAGTGCCAATGATCTCCTTGGCATTCTCTCGTGCTTCAGCGCTTCAGCCGCTGGCGCTCTTCATCAAGCAGCTCAGCAGTTGGACCAACCACTTTTACGTTGACAGAGTAGAACTCATGGGAAGATAGCGGAAGAATGCAGACAACAACTTTCTTGTGGTTCTGCTGAGATGAGGGGTCTTTAAATTAAGTGAGAACAAAGGTTTGTGTGGCCCCACAACAAGACGGAGTAGTTGCTTCGATAAATAAGTAAAAGCATCGAAACACCTGATTTCATCAGGTCCATCAACAAGTTACCGCCCTGTTCCCACGATCCCCTGATGATTGTTCGGCGAGGTCGATTACCTTGGTGCTTAGACGCTTTGAGACATGCATTTCACTCAGTTTGGTCGTTCTACGTGGCAAGCATCGCAACACCTGGTAGGCTTGGTACTTACTCCCATCAGCGTACCTCTCCTATCGCCGCACCGAGATGAACGTACGACGTACTTGAAGAGGCTTGGCTGTCATTTGCCTACCAGATCCAAAGTAGCCTGTGTCACTGCCACTTGATGGATAATAAGTCCACTGTCTTGTTGATGGAGGCTGGCAAATTAGGCGGAGGCTGGCAAATTAGGCGGAGGCTGGCAAATTAGGTACATACTGGTAGGTTGCCTGGGACGATCGTGTATGAGGAGATTCAGAGGCATCACCGTCGTGGATTTAATCAAAAGGCCCATCGACAAATATTCATGAAATGGGAGATCCCGAGTCTTGGCAATAAATACCGTTCTGGGTGCATCTCCGCCTTGAGCGCAGTGTGGACCACCGCGCATGAAGCTATTCCGATTTGGTGCTGGTACCTGCGAAGTTTTGGAGGTACCGTCGCTCAACCCGTTCCCAGTGACGCAATGAAAGTCAAGTCAGCGCGCTCGTAGGGAAGCAATGTGCTGTGATGAGAAGGTTGTTGGTGGACGTGAGATTTAAGAAGGCCTAGAAGTTCACGGTAGACGACGGAGCGCATGCAACCCATTTTACCCACTGTGAGCGCAGGGGACCCCGTGAAATTCTTCGTGGAAAACAACAACGTCGGCAATGATTTCCACGTGGGTCTGGTGTGCGCGGCCGATGCCATCGTATGGTGTGGTGCAAGGTCTAATTTTGATCACGAAAGCATAACTCAGTCAGCAGTTGGAGCGACTCGGAGGAGGAGTCGGAACAAACGAACTTCTTTTTTCTTTGATTCAGTGATGTGACTTTACGGGAGTTACGTGGGACAGTTCCACCTCAGCGCTCGCGCTCACTGCGCCGGCTGCACATTCGCCTTGCCTCTCGATCTGTGGGTGACTCTTGCCTGTCACTGATCTGTGGTTCTTTCTTCATTGAATTTCCCTTGAATCACATAGTCTCCTAGTTCACCTTTAAATTCCTGATATCTTGTCTTGATTTCCTGTTGTCTCCAAGGGCCGACAAGGTATTATTGTTTGTTTTACTTTGTTTTACATAATTTCCAAATCGGAATCCAACCCTGATGCCAAATGCCAGCATGTCCGGACCCGTGCCAACTCTCTTTTGGGACTTTTGTTTCCGGGCCTATCGCACATTTGATTCTCTCCTGACCCTTATGACACCCCATATCCGTACAAGAATTATGGTCGCCGGGAAACGGACTCCGTCTATAAGAAGCTGGGACTCAGGACCTTAACCGTATCCGCAATCCCTCCTCATCATGAAAGACCTACCAATTGAACTCGTCGGCGTTGTGGCCGCGAACATCTCCTCTACCTCTGATCTCATCGCATTGCGATCCGTCAACTCTACCTGCCACTACCTTGTCACCCCCCACCTATTCCAAAAAGTACACGTCCACAACAGCGTGCAAAGCACACAAAATTGTCGAAGCATTCTTGCTTCTCCCTCCCTCGCCGCTCACGTACGCGAAGTTGTCTATGATCATCGCGATTATGCGCAGTTTTGTCTCCTTCCGGCTGGCGCTCACGGTAATGTTTTCTGGAACTGTTTGCACCTTCCATAACTGACATCGTCTACAGGCGCCTGCGACGAGCTCGAGATCGCGGAACTGGAAGACGCTCTGACAGAGACCTTTTGTTCGCTGTCGGATTTCAAGAACCTCGAGAGCGTTGTTCTCAACTTCTGGCCCTCATTCCGCTCCCAATCTGGAGCAGAAATTCAAGAGCACCCTTTTTGGTTCACCAACCGTCAAGTCACCGTTTTGCACGCAGTGCATTATGCGCTCAAGTCATCCTGCTTTCGCTCGCTCACATTGAACAACGTCGTTCTAATGTCGTCGGCCTGTTACGATTTTGTTTCGTCCGTGAAGAACTCCCCCTTGCATCACTTCTCCATGTCCGTCGTCGCGAACTCGGAGCTGGGTGGCTGGTCGGGTTCTAAAGCTCTCAACGGTTCACTCAGCTCGCTGCTTCCAGCTTCGAACGCTAACTTGAAGCACCTCGTCTTGCGGAGCCCTCAAGGTCTTTATCACAGCCTCAACACGCAGCTTGGCGCCTACAACTATCCTGAGCTCGAGACACTCGTTCTCGAGAACATCGTCTTCGATCCTACACCCTGTCCTCATGGCATCGAGGAGTTCATCATTCGTCACAAGGCGACCCTGCGCCGCCTGGAACTTCACTCGTGCTCTAGCTATGTGCCCAACACTACAACCTCTGTTCGGAGATGGTCCACGATATGGGGACGCCTCGAACAAGAGCTCTTCTCTCTCACGGAGGTAGTGGTCAGCAATGCTGGCCTAGGTTACACGCTACTTGACCCTGCCCATGGGTACATTCCCTACCCGCCATTACTCAGTGGACAGACCGAAGAGGATACCGAACTTTGCTTGCAGTTTAGCGATCGTGTGAACCGTCGGTCGCTTATCGCCTAAAAATATCTTTGAAACACTTTCGTTCTCTTTTATTTCGTCGTGATGAACAGTTGCATTGATGGATGATCACGCTTACAATGTATCACAGTGTACCATAACAACAGATGTCATAGTTTTTTTTGGTGTAGTTTTCACTCCGCGCCCTCTTTTGCACGGACTTCTTTGAATATGATTATCAGATGTGCTTGTACAAGACCGTTGAACAAGATCACTTGAAGTGACCCGATTCTTCCCTATGCACAGATCTATTGAAAGTTTTCTGAATGATTGAACCACAGTGTGCAACTTATTACACCCGTCTGCGTCAAAGGTAAACACCTATGTATCGCCGGATTGCCCGTACTAGCAGCACGGATAAAACGTATTATACAACACGACAACCGTACCGAATTCCGCATTCTGACAGGCCCGGAAATCCTTCTCCGCAGTCGTTTCGAGCCAGTGACTAAAAATGGAGATCAAGAACTAGTTTTGATATCTAGCGCAACTTTCGGAGGATCCCATCACATGTGTATACGTCTTGCCAAGCTAGCAAGTATCTCTCCTACTAGCCACGCAGTGCTTCGTTGGGGGAAGCAGGCGGCAAGTAGGTTTAGTATTACACATATCGAAAACTGTCCGCAGTGTTCAATTTGCAAGCAAGCGCATATCGCTTCATCGAGCCTGTAATATAACTTATCATTGGACTATTCTGAAAGGCACGCGTAACGCCATTCGGAACACTTTTTCATACTAGTTGTGGCATATCGTGACGGTAGGTCTTCCCTCCGCAGCAGCCTTCTGGAAAAGTGCCCGCGTAGCAATTAAAGAGAGAAGGCTCGTGTGCGCAGCACTGAAACATGAATTACGAGCGGAGCGTATCGGGAACGCTGCCACGCTCTGCCCTGTGCGCAGCACCACGTGTCCGTCTTTCTGCATGTATTGACTAAAAATGGTTGCGTAAACGGTTTATGGTGAGAGGCCCGCTGTCGGGATCACTAAAAGTTGTCAAACCCATTAGTACTACGTTCTCTCGGGACGGAGATCGGCTCGTGCGTGCTCTCGATTTTCTTCTTTCAGCGTATGCGAGAGTCTCATTCAAACGCTCAAACACCCCTGCGGCCGGCGTTGCTGCGCGCGTGCTTCAGCGCGACAGTTCTGAAGTTGGCCAGTCAACCCAAAAATGCCGGATTGACTTGTTCGGCAGAAAAAAGGTAGGGTTGAACTTCTCCGTCCGCAGGGCTGCGCAATCTGCGAAAATATCGATTTGAACGAAGGAAGGTGGGGAAAAGATTGTCCGTTCCGGCGCGGGCATTCGAACGTAGCGCCACTGGGTCAAAAGATTCGCAATACGGTATATACGCCGTGGACTCGGATGCGGTCGTGGCTAATGTGATTTTGCCATTGGAACCACATTTACATAGCTTCAGCGGTCCGAACATTCAAATCCACCTTCCAGGGATGACAGGTGCAGCATTCAGGCGGGTCCAGATTTAACACGCAGTCCTGCTTATGTTCGCCCGAGTACGTGTCAAAACTTAAATCTCAGTCCTCACTCAAAGGGAGACTAGTATATTCGGTCGGCCGACGAGGGCCGATGCCTCCATTTTTGCAGTGTTGGTCATCGGATTATCGGATATGACGATCGGGTATGTACTACTTTTTTTTCCAGATTGTGGTGACTTGCACCATGAAGCTTGACTGAGTTTGGCTAGGCCCTAGTCGTGGAATTCCATAGCAGACCCATCAATGGCGATGAGAGAACGATACTAATCTACGGATGCGAATAGTGGGTTGAAACGTCATTTGTTGAATGCAACTAACGTGTCACAGTTTAATCTAGACAAAGGGCTTCGGGGGTCTCGTACAAATCTGTTGTAGTTGCATTCAAATTTATTTTTATCTCAGAGCGGATGTATTCATATCGACACTGGTCACCCCGGGTGTCACCGGCCAGACTCATCTGATGGAATCCTCAGAGTAAACTCCGATCAGCGCCATACTCAAAGCAAGCAAATTCCTCGTGCTACCTTGATCTGGATACTATGCTAGTTGCACTATGGCGGCGGGAACGCATGGCACACAGGCGGGACTAAAAATGACATAGTACTGCAATCGGTACTAATCGACAACTTACAGACTCCGGAGTTTTATTTTGAATGCACCAACTAGGTGTTAGAGCGTGCACCCTCAGGCCAGTCTGAAGGGTACTCAATTTCTGCAAGTTAGGATGGACAATAGATAAAGCAGGTGTAGTGATCGGTGAACACGACGGACAGCCATTACTCCACAATGAGCACAAAAGAGTGAATACAAAGACAATTGATATCGATATCAATTGTAGCGCATAAAGCCTAGCTACATATAAACTGCCTCGCGTACAGGTTAAATCAAATCGTTGGTTGCTCGGTTGCTCCGCATTCATTATGCTGCATCAGTTAGAACAAGTATGTCTGCGGTTGTCAGTGGGTCATTGTTCATATCGAGGATAAGTACACGCCCCCACTCTGGAAATGCTTTGCTGGGGACTATTTTTAGTTGAGCAAATAGCGGCATTAGTCGCGTCGCCGATGAGATATGCTATGTCCGTGAGGCTTCTTACGCTGGAACCACGCGCGAGGGTCGTACTTCATTGAGATAAATGGTTTGGGCCTGTACCCACGTGTGATCTGGTCATCGATCGTCATAACAATGCAAATATCCTTCGTTCGAGAAGTCGACATTCCAGGCAATCTTGTCCGTATACGCCTCAGTGATGTGTCATCCTGATATCAAGGAAAAGATACTCCAGACATTGATTGGATCATTCCAAACGATCCCGATGAATGGAAACCATCAGCAGATGAGTCTCCACTTCTAAGTCAGCGCTGGTAAAACCGGATCAAGTTTCCAGCGACATCAACCATCATGTTAATTCATCAAAGATAACAATGCTCACCCACGTTCCCCCGTTCCAAAGATACGTACCAGTGCATGCTTTCCCATCAGACATTTGTCCCCCTTCTCTGAACGGGTATGAGAATGTTGCAAAATCACATAGACAAGAAGGCTGTCACATGGGACTCCTGGGGCAGTGTGGGACTGGCTGGCTATCCGGTGCAGATAGAAGGTCTTTTTTTTGCGTTCTCCGACACCCGTGCGAGTACCAAGTAGCCGCAGAGACAATACTCACATGAGACGTTTTCGAGGATAATCATCGTCGATAATGTGGAGTAAATCGATGATTGGCAGTGGTCCGATGCTTCAAGCGTAGTTCGAGCTTGATCCCTTTCTGTTCAATCTGCCATGCATACACTGTAGATCAAGTGGATAGCAATGTGAACACGACCTCACTGCCTAAGTACGCACTGTGTTTGGAGTTCAGCGGGTGATCGAAGGAGATGAAGATAGAATTACTGGTTTGCTGATGAGTCACGACTGGTAAACATCATTCTGTGCCACAGATCAATCACAAGAAGCTCATGAAATTCGTGCCCAAGAATTGCACATAACCATCGTCTTCTAGAGCCAGTGTGGGCCATAAAAAGAGAGTGATGATGATTAGAATGATAACACACACGATACAACGCTATGCTGAAAATACATGTTATAATAGAATAGACGCAGGAAACACCCCAGGTCAGAGCGACTCAACGATCAGCACATAGCACTTCTTTCCACTTGTCCAAATCTGTCGTACCTGAAGCATCACTCTGATCTTACGCCGCTCGAACGCACACTGATTCCATATCTGTAGGAGTGCGCGGACTTCCTCTATAGGGCTCCGTGCAAACCGCCTGTTGTAGACCGCACCAAGGGCACGCGCAGGAAAGATGCGATGGACAATCAGGGGTGCAACGGGCACGCGCGATCCGATAGCGCTGAGGCCCTCGGCCGAGAGCCGCGCCGCGATCCCAAGGTCTTCGAGAAACCGGACCCAGTCTGTGCGATTGAGGCCATGTTTTTCGAGTATGCTGTGGGGATACAACACGCGAAAACCGTCTGTGAGCTTGTCGTTGACCGCAGGAATGAAAAAGGGCGGGAAATCGTGAGATTTGATTCGCAGTGGAGAG
>JBBPLP010000085.1:0-59130 GCA_038089875.1 Fistulinella prunicolor | reverse complement strand
TGGACGTCGTGCGAGTGCGCTGGCAGCACCAAAAAGGCAACGGGACACGAGGGCGGCAATTAAAGTTTCTTGTGGTGTACACATAGCTCAGCAGATTTTTTTGAAAGAGGGATAGTTGGTGAAAGCTGCTCTATGTCAAAGATGATACTGAAAAGACAACATTAAGAGAATGTCCACGGAACTCGGAAACTGAGATTGGCATGATTGTGGGAAACAACTTCAAGTTGAACTTCAAGTTGAACCCGAAGAGGCCTAGTCTGGTGACCAGACCTGTCTAATGAGGCAAGCCGTTCGGGCCACTTCCGAGGATTAACTTGAAACAACGACGTGAACGAATCGATTAGGACTCACTCACTCATCTTCATTCAAACAGCACGGGCCATATCACTACCTCGGAATCAATTCAATAATGCTGGGTTTGGATGTGAGCAGAAGATTGACAGTCTGTTATCTCACATGTCGTTTAGAGCTAACAGGCTGTACTAATCTCACTGCGCAGTGTGAGGTGGATAAACCAGAGGGCACTCAGCTCGAGGCACGCCGACCCTTGACTTCTAGTCGGGCTGAGTCATGATGATCCCGGAACTCTATCCTGGCGATCCTCGTTCAGTCGATGTAGGATTCCAACAATGGCGAAAGTTCGTGTTTTCAACTTGGCATCTAATCGCGAAAAAGTTCGCCCCGATCACTGTTTCCACCGCTCATTGACCTTCAGCGATACCGGTCCCCATGAGACGTGCCATACCATATGCTTGATGGGACCAATCGTCGAAAGCCCATCGGATGTCCATTTTTTGACAAGCAACAGCGTCAAGAAGATATCCTCACTGACTTCCAACTTTGCTTCATTTGTACGACAAATTTTAGGTTCCGTTGAAGGTTGCGAATGATGCCAATCTGAGCTGCGAATTTGTGGATACTGTGATGAGAGTGAACCACAGATTTGATGGAGGTGACAGTGTGTTTATTTCCTTCTAGTTCGTATGGTTTCCTGGCGGGAGGCTTTTCTGGGCATGTCTACAGTGAATCTAATAGGTTCGTGTACCTCCCAACTTCCAGTCATGGTTTGTTACAAATGATGACTCACGACAACTATGCTTCGACTGTAGTATTATCGGACCTCTTCAAACCAATCGTCGTCTATGAGGGGTGAAAAGCTTTCCTTGATCTAGCACCTTAGTGAGTCAATGGATTCAATCATACAATTTACAATTTATCTTACCCAATGCGACAAAATGGCGGAAATTAAATCAGGCCATAGCTCTTGGATTATTACCTGACCGTCGCTAGGATCCACAAAGTGCTGAAATGAAACCTTGCTAGATTGTCGAAAAGTGGCACCGTCACCCTCAAGGTTGGGCTTGACGAGAAGGAAGATCCACTCATGCCCGTTAGTCACAGCACCACGGACGACCTCTTTTCTGAGATGAAAGAGCAAATTGAATCGTCGACCCAGAAGCCTTCAGCCTGATCTGCTTACTTGAGATGTCGTGCGCAGAGGTACATTCCATAAACTGCCCGAGGAATGTGTTTCGAGGGATCTACGGACAGCCCGGCGTCCGTGACGAAGAAGCCCGATAGCATCGGACACGTTTTGGACACACTAAAATGCGGAGGGACCATATATAAATCTACAGAACAATGAGCTGAGTGGTTAAAATCAATCAAGTGAGATTTACCAGCATAACGTTTGCTTCCAACTATAACAGTGTAGTCTATAAGTCCAGAGAGGGTCGAAAAGTTCACCGGGCTAATAGTTGTGGCTGGAACGACAGGTTGCACGTTGAGTACCATATGCTGATCTTGGGGCACCATTACGGATACGCGGAAAAAGAACGCGTCGATCCACGCACGAGCGCTTGCTTTGTTCTTGTGAGAGATGAGAACAGAGACAGGTTGATACATTGCTTACACACATTGGGAATGAGAGTTTGCAACAATTGCAATTGACGATACAGATTCGCGGAAGACCAAAGTTTGTCCTGTCCGAGGGAAATAGTTTCCTCTACGTTCGGCACCCAGTTGCGTTTCAGGCAAAGAAACCTGGCGGGCTCGATGTTCAACTTGAACAAGTTCTCCATGGTCATACTGGAGAAATCAAGGGACTGCTGAGAGTGAGCTCACGGAAAGTCGCTCCGCAACTCGAGTCGTACGTGAGTCCATTCTAGTTTAGACTTCATAATGAAGAGCGTAGTGTCAAGCTGCTGCTCGAGGCCTTCTGGTGCAGGCTCGCTTAGGCCAGCCTCCTCTTCAGACTCTTCGCAGACAATTGCTTCCTTGAGCTTGACGAGAGAGTTGTACGCGAGCCGCAGTTCCAACTCACCGAGACCGCAGAGTTTGCGCTTCTTAGTAGACATGAGGACGATGAAGCCTTCAAGGAAGTGGGTTTCCTTTTTCAAAGGGGCCGCGTCTTAAGCCCCTAAGTACTCGACTTGAGTCTTAAGTTTACACAAAAACACCGCACAAGTGTATTCAGTTACGACCATGATTTTCGAGCCGGGCCTGAGTATAATAGAGGGGGGAGAATTTGGTGGCCACATCCATGTCCATGTCGAACGTCGTACCACGAGCAATTCAACGAATCACGAAGGTTAAAGGGACAGTCTGCTGGTCCAAAACCCAAGCTAATCCGAGGCGAGTCCGAAGTAATTTCAACACATGATTCCCATGCAACTTAGCGGTTTACTTTCTGGTAACTGTTGCGTTCAGAAGACATGTGTCAGTGACCCCGCAGTGAAATCGTGTATGGACAAAGGGAGCCGCCCAGAATATCGACGTTGAATTACGAGAGACTTGCTCGTGAAGCCCATGTCAGTATATCTTGTTGATCGTTCATGCACCGCTGAAAAGTGTAGTGAGCATGCGAGTCGTGCGTTGACAATGTTCTATCAATTATCTCGTTTATCAATACAAGCAAGCTTATGAGCGTACCGAACAATTCTCATCATATCTCGTGCCAAGAGCAGATGGAGGGCGGTGCTTGAACCTGACGAGTTACCCGGACCGAAAGCTTTGCAGCCCCGTCACGATCCTCCAGATAGGCGCCCTACACAGGAGAGCTCTCAGGGACTTGAGGGTGCGTAAAGTCCGGTTAAGGAATAGGGAATAGGCACTGTAGTTGATGAGACCCTGCATTGATCGTAATGTATATTGGAGTCAGAGAACACCAATTTCAGTATCTGAACCGCACGCAAGACAAGGCTATACGCTGCGGCTGCGGGTTGGCAGGAGCCGCAGAACAGCCGTTCTGAAACCGAGAGGACTTGGCAGTTTGAGAACACAGCCACTGGCGTGAGCCATCATTTGGTTTTCGTTCTTAAGCACGCCAGCGTTGCGACGGCCGAGAACGCACAAACATGTCGAGATACCCAGAGGTAAGCCAAAGTTTCGTTTGATGTATAGTTTCGTTGAAGAAAACGACATCCAGGCGGACGAGGCACAGCAAGGGCACTACAACGACGGATACAACCCTTATGGAACCCAACCCACTCAGCCAGCGAATCCCTACGACCCGCGCCGGTCGCAATACAACCACTATGATCCCCAATATGCAGCGGGATATGAGCACAATCAGTACGATACCAACCAGCCCTATCATCTCCCAGATCCCTTCCAGACTCCAGAAACCCGGCCGTCCTCGTTCGCCACCGCACCGCTGCCTGATCCTTACCAACAGCAACAACCGCAAGAGGTCTATCCCCCCCAAGAAACTTACTCAGCTGTTCAGCCAGACCCATCGCCCACGAATGATTATCTAGGCGTGACATACAATCCATTCGAGCCCCCACCGTCTCACACGCCTGGTCCACGCCCGCAGTCGCAATATCAGGGCTACGAAGACGACATGGACGCAGGCGACATGCCGCTTCTACAGAGAGAGGCTCCCTACACACGCATCAGCGGTACCACTCTCGTGGGTGGCTACGAAGACGTTCCGGCGGACCCGGACGATGCACATCTCGAGTCCAACATCCGATACGGCCGCATACCGCAGCGTGTTCCTCGGCGACACAAGACGCTCAAAAAAGTCGAGCTCTTCCACGGCAATTTCGTCCTCGACTCTGCTGTCCCCTCGAAATTGCTCGACATGTGTGCATTGCGCAACGAACGGGAGTTTACACATATGCGGTACTCGGCGGCGACGTGCGATCCCAACGACTTCAAGGACGATGGGTTCACCCTGAGGCAGGTTCATTATGATCCGCCACGACGCACGGAGTTGTTTATCGTCATGACGATGTACAATGAGGACGAGGAACTATTTTGCCGATCGATGCATGGCGTCATCAAGAACGTGGCTCACTTGTGCAAACGAGACCGGAGTAAGACGTGGGGCAAGGATGGGTGGAAAAAGGTCGTGGTGTGCATCGTTAGTGATGGACGCCAGAAGATCAATTCCCGGACGTTGAGTGTCATCGCTACCATGGGTGCATATCAAGAGGGAATAGCCAAGGTATGTGTGCCGAATGCTCTTTTAAACTTCACCAACGAGAGAAAAGAACATTGTCAACGGGAAACCTGTAACGGCTCACATCTACGAATACACCACTCAGAGTGAGTAAGAATGCAGACTACAAGCGATAAATCCTGATACGTTGCAGTTTCTGTCTCGCCCTCCATGAAGATTGAGGGCGCAGAAAAGGGTATAATACCTGTTCAGCTTATTTTCTGCCTCAAAGAGAAGAACCAGAAGAAGATCAATTCCCACCGCTGGTTTTTCAACGCGTTTGGGCCTATCCTCCAACCCAATGTATGCGTACTCCTCGACGTTGGCACGATGCCCGGTCCCACCTCCATATACCATCTCTGGAAAGCCTTTGATATCAACTCCAACGTGGGTGGGGCCTGCGGAGAGATTGTGGCACTCAAGGGCAAGTATGGACAATACCTTCTCAATCCGCTTGTTGCAGCGCAAAACTTTGAGTACAAGATGTCAAACATCCTGGATAAACCTCTGGAAAGCGTGTTTGGATATATAACGGTGCTTCCTGGCGCGTTCAGTGCATATCGTTACATCGCTCTGCAAAACGACGTCACGGGCGAAGGCCCGTTGCAGAAATACTTTTTGGGAGAGAAGATGCACGGTGCAGGCGCGGATATCTTCACTGCCAACATGTACCTTGCCGAGGATCGGGTATGTGGCCAGTTTTGTTGTAACTTTAGCTATTCATCGAGGTGTCAGATATTATGTTGGGAACTGGTCTCGAAACGCGGAGGTTCATGGATCCTGCACTACGTCAAGTCGGCCTATGCTATTACCGATGTCCCCGACCAAATTCCAGAGTTGATATCACAACGTCGGCGCTGGCTCAATGGTTCATTCTTCGCCGCCGTGCACAGTACCGTTCATTTCCACTACATCTATCGCTCGTCACACACTTTCCTTCGCAAGTTTTGGATACATATCGAAATGGTCTACCAAACATATAACTTGATATTCTCCTGGTTCTCCCTCGTACGTGTCATCTCTCCTTATCTGAATTGTTTTAATGATGTCAAACATGTTGCAGGGCAACTACTATATTGCCTTTATCATCCTTACCAGCGCGCTGGAGGACTATATTTCGAGTTTGCATTACGTGAACCTTGTCCTCAACTACTTTTACCTGGGGCTTCTCATCACGTGTTTCCTGCTTTCAATGGGCAACCGACCGCAAGGTGCCAAGTGGGCATATACGCTGGCTTTCGTTGGGTTTGGTCTGATCACAATTTATATGACTGTACGTCTCGCAGTGTTCTCTCTTCTGTGCTGACGTGTGTGGTAGGTCTCAGCGTTCCTTCTGGCCTATGAGGGCATTGAAGGTGTTGCCAAATCGGAAGGCGGTTCCATAACCGCTAGTGATCTCTTTACGAACTCTATCTTCCGCAATATCGTTATTTCACTTGCGGCTACGCTTGGGCTTTATATCATTTCATCGCTCCTATTCGTACGTGTGCGCTGGATATATAGTTGGTGACACAACTAACGATCACCCAGCTCGAGCCATGGCACATGATCACCTCTTTCATACAATACCTTTTGATGGCACCATCGTATATCGCAGTTTTGAACGTATATGCGGTACGTTTCGTCCAGTTGATTTGAGACGGGCCACTAATCTTTATTTCTCAGTTTGCTAATGTTCACGACGTGTCGTGGGGTACAAAGGGTGACAACAAGGTCTCCACTGACCTTGGGGTTGTCTCTTCTGGTAAAGGTGCGAATAAGAATGAAGTAGAGGTTGCTGTACCTACAGCGGAGATGGATATCAATGCCGCCTACGAAGATGCGATACACGTCTTGTCTACAAAGCCACCGAAAGCGGAAGCAAAAGTAGACCCGTCGACGCAGCAGGAGGATTACTACAAAACTTTCCGAACAAACGTGAGTGATGACGACTTGGGCTGTTTGTACCGTGGCTGATGTGTTGGAATTGGTCGTAGGTGTTGTTGGTCTGGACATTGAGCAATGTATGTTTTTCATTCACAATGAATGGTGGGTTTGCTGACAGGTCTGCACAGGCTTTACTAGCCGCCATTGTCGTGTATGTTCTCTCTTTTATCCGCTTTGAGTAGGCTGATAATGTTTGGTATAGTTCTGCAACAGGGAGCGGGAATGCCTCGACGGCCGTGACCGGCTACATGTCCTTTATCTTGTTCTCCGTCGCCGGGCTAGCATGTGAGAGATCATGTTGTTCATTCTTGGAGTGTCTAAAACTCGAGCAGTTATTCGTTTCCTCGGTTCGACTGCTTACTTGATCGTGCGTCTGTTTGCCGGAGAGTAGTCAAACGCATCTCCTCACAAGCACATGTTGAAATGTCTCATTTTACTCGAGTGGTATGGACGATTTTGATCGCAGGCTGCTCCGTATCTCCTCATTGTTTCACTAATATTCTTTACACTTGAACTCTGGTAAGACGTAGCTTCTGTACGTTTGTTTGGTCTGTGACTCTACTTAAGGAGTAGGCTTGCTCTCAATAGTCTTGTCGTTCCATCTTGGGAAAGTCGGCGGACACAGATGCGCCTACGATAGAAGCGTGATATGATCTAATACATAATAAACGGCGTACGACTGTCCCTGAGGTCGCCGATGGCGGCACATATAGTTTGAAAGCGTAAAACCACGACGAACTCGAAACTTTGCACTTTTGTTTTTTCTTGTCGCGCCCACTCACATTTCACGTTCGCGGAGACTGGTGTTGGCGTCGTCGGATGACGTCTGAACAGCCTAGGGGGCTCTCTCCAGGCCCAACTTGGGCCGTCCTCTCGCGTACGTTGACTACCAAATAATCAAACACACTCGTTGCATCTTGTACTGACCCACACGCACACGCTTTTCGCCTCGACTCATCCATTCCATTATCATTAACATCACCGTCATCACCAACAGAGCCTACATCGCCGTCGACGCGTACGAGCACGAGCCTTTATTCCGACCACGACCTGGACCTGGACATGGGCGACGACGACGCAGAACGCGGTGGCGACCCGGGACCGTCAAGGTTGGGCGCAGGCACGAGCGCGAGCGCGGGCATGCGACCGGTTCCCAGCCAGGCTCCGAACACAGATACGACGACGATCTATCAGGGGACGACGCACGACGATGGGCTAGGGCTAGGGGACGGGCCTGTCTCGAAACGCAAGGCGGCGGCGGCGACGGACGAGAGCGTCTCGTCTGGGCGAGGGAAGCCGCACAAGGTGCCACGGTTGGATACGGGTGTGGCCGCCACGGGTGGTGCCCGTCTGTTCTCGTCACCGTCACCGTCTTCGTCGCCGCCGCCATCGACTCGGAATGGAGTAGGGGCTGAGGCTGGAGGAATGGGAGCGGGAGCGGGAATATCTCGCACGGAGCAGCGGCGTGCGACTACGAGCACCAGTGGTGGTAGTTCTCCCTTGGACCTTCCCAGCACCCTTTCACAACTAGCTCGAAGACCGATCGTGCGGGACAAGGAGAGGGGGAGGGGGAGAGGGAAAGGAAAGGAAAAGGCGCGGGAGAAAGACGGGGCGACGAGGTCGATATCGCCGTCCTCGTCGACGTCGCGACGACCCCCAGCGGTGACGGCGCGCAAACAGACAGCGCAGGTGAGGAATATTCACAAGGTGACGACGGCGAATCTCTTGAAGCACGCGCAAAAGCAGACGAGTGCGTCCTTTTTTCATGATTTATGTTCGCTTTCGGATGACGTGTGCTCGTATTGATACATCATATTTCACGCTTTTATCTGCTTTTCGTTTGATCACTCTGACATGGATCCTTGTGTACACAGATAACCCAAGGAACGAGTCGGTCGCATGGACACGTATCAGACCCAGATGGAAACGTGCGTTCTCGTCCACCTTCTCGCGCACCTCCAGCGCATTCAATTACCCCCCCCTTTCATAGCAAAACGCACGAGCTACGTTGAAGAAATGGCAGACACGCGCCCTCTAGACACGGCTAGACAACGTAGCGGCAGCGACAACAACAACAACACGATCGAACTGACAGACTCGAGTGATTCGGTACGCCGTCCACGCCCGTCTCAACCATCCAGACTCTCGGTGAGCAAGGACGATCCGATCATCATCACCAGCGGTTCGGAAGACGATCCGGTTCAGGCGATCCGCCGGACGCAGCGGCGAGGGAAGGGGGCAAATCGGACGCGGGTACCGCTACCTAAAACTGTAGAGGTGATCTCCATTTCGGACAGCGACGAAGACGTGGGCAGAAAAGGTGCTACGTCGGGAAGTCCAGCGGTTTCGGCTGTGCCAGCTTCGACCTCGAGTGCGAACCGGGCCACGCATGTGCCAGTGCGTCCGTCTCAACGGGTGCCAGCAACACCACTCTCGGCACCTAAACCTGCAACAGTGCCTGCACCAACGCCAAAGACGGTGCCACCCCTTATTTCTGCCACTCAGCTACCCGAGCCTCCGGCTTCGACACCCCAGGATATACAACAAAACAGCCGACTGCCTCCCAAAACCGGTCCATCACCTTCCTACAGTCCCCCGCCAGACGACTTTGACGATCCATTTGATAACGCTGATTTCGACACGACCGGCGACAATGCCCCCCCGGACGACCCGTTGGGACGATGGGACGGTTTCGATATGGGCCCATCGCTGCCAGTAACGGCCCCGTCGGTCCCTGCGAGTGCGAGCGTGCCAGAGGTGAACGAGGACGGATCAGGGTCAGACGCATTGTTCGATTCGTATATGAACATGGATCAGCTGGGAGGGGACGTGGATCAACTGACGGGAGAGCGTGTGCTTCCGGAGCCAAGCCGAGATGGGGTGGAAGAGAGAGCAAAAGAAAATGGCGCTGTGAATGATCTTTTGCGAGCGTCGACGCACGAGGAACGTGAGGGCGAGGGGTTGCCGATGTCTGGGAGCAAGGAGGGTGCCAACGTCGACGGAAGTCAGGATGGAGACGAGAGCATGCAAGGCCTCGAGGATGGCGAGCTGAACAGCCAGGCGCTCGTGTCGTCTAAACGTGTTCTGGGGACGCCAGAGAGCGGGGAGATCAGAAGCCAGCAACCCAGAACGCGCCCCGAAACGCCAGAAAGCGGGGAGATCAGGAGTCAGCAACCCAGAACGCGCCCGGAGACGCCAGAAAGCGGAGAGATCGAGAGTCAGCAGCCTAAAACGCGTCCGGAGACGCCAGAAAGTGGAGAGATCAAGCATAGGGAGCCACGTGTGGCCGCAGAGGCACGGACGGAGAGTCAACCACTGAGTTCTGTCGCGCCGCCGCGCGTGTCGCCTCGACCTGTTGTGGCGAAACGCGCGCCGACGTCCATGCCTGCGCCTCTGACCTCGTCCGCGTTGGCCTCGTTGTCACCGTCGGCTTCAAGCCCACGTTCGACGGGGTCACAGCCGCTCGGGCGTACGCGGACGCTGGTCATACCGGATATCTCGTCGTACAAGGGCGTGCGGTTTAAACGGCCGCTGCCAGAGGCACGGGAGAACGCGTTCTTTTCGCGGGCTTTGAACGGCTCGGTGCGGTCTGAGAAGGCGCCTGTGAGTGCCGTGTCGGAGGGGGCGAACGTATCGGATGGCAAGCCTATGCCTGCGGACGTGCCCTCGGGCGATAGTATGGTGCAGGGCCAAGATGCGGATGCTAATATGCAAGACGGTACTGCCACGTCGATGCCTGAAACGTCGTCGCCCAAGGCGGTCGTTTCAATGCCAACACCACCAACGGCGACAGATGCGCAAAGTACGTCTTTTATAGAATCGACTCGACCGTTGACTGCAGCGCCGAGTGCAGTGGAAAACGACAGTTTCCTACAACCACCCCCGTCTACACAACCGGCCCCATCGTCTAGCCATGGCCATGCACGGTCTGAATCACCTCCTCCGGCGACGCAGCCCGCCCCGCGGACGTCTAATCGTCCATTCATCGCGCCTCCACGTGTACCTCGCCCGAAATCACCCATGTCACTGGCTGACTTGTTCAACGAACTGCGTCGTGATCGACTACAAGCAGATAAGGAAGAGCGCGCTCGAAAGCGGAATGGAGGTGCGTCTGCTCCCGTGTCACTCCCGTCGTCTTGCTTCTGACGTGTGTCATTGTACAGCCGGACACGCGACACCGCCCGAGAGCGTTAGTCGAGATTCGAAGGAGGCACGGACGCCTTCACAATCACGACCCTCGACGCCGGCGCCGTCGTCTTCGCAACCGACACTGGGGAAAAAGTCAAGTCTGAATGATATTCGAGCCTTGTTGGCGAGACGGAACGTCTTGTCGGGGAGTCAACCTGCTCGGTCGACCCCGACGTCCAACGACGATGAGGGACCTGTGCCTGCTGAGCCAATCGCACTCCCTACGACAACGCAGGTGCCAGAGTCAACAGAGGGGCCAAGCACGAAGAACGATGCGTGGAGTACGCCAATCCCAGCAGCGACGATGACGGCAACCACTTCGGGATCGGGTGTGCCGTCAAGCAAGAGCACACGAAAACGGGGCGTCTCCTTCGTTCCATTCGAAGCGTTTATTTCGCCTGTACAACCGCGGAGCAATCACGTCCACAAGGAGGATGGAAAAGAAAAGGCAAAGAGCGGACGCGGCGACAAGGGCAAGGGCAAAGAGGTCGCTCGTGACGGCAACATGTCTATCTCCCCCACTGCGACCCGGCCCCGTGCGTCCATGGGTATGCCGGGTTTGGGTTCACAGCGGCCGAAGCACAAGGGGCGCAAGTCGGAATCGGACGCGTTCGCGGCGTACATCATGCGGAACTCGCCCAAGCAAACGGCGGGCCTTCGGACCCCCGTGGGCGCGCGCAGGGAAAGCAAAGATACGGATACGGATACAGACGCGAACGCGAGGATGGGGGTGAATGGTGGACGACTCGCGCAAACGCAGCCACAACAACCCAGACGACCGAGGGTCTCTGGAGAGTTGAGATCGTTGTCCTTGTCCTCGTCGTCGGTGGCATCGCCTAAAATACTCCACACGGTGCCGTCTTCAGCACCGCTTGCGGCGTTGGACGCGGGTCTGAATGGGAATGAAGAGAGTGGTCGTATTGACGATGTGAACGCGATGGATGTCGAGGTCGATGCGCCGAATAAAGTCGTTGACACTACGCACGCGGACGACGAAGAGACACGAGAGAGACACGAAGCAGACGAAACGGAGACGTTGTCCCAGCTCGCGTCGGTGCATTTATCGCTGACAGGGGTAGAGACAGAGGTGACCGTGCAAGAGTCGCTTGTGGACGAGGTGGACGAGACGGACGTGAACGACGAGGTGCGTGTGAGACGCGTATATCCGTTGCTTTGTTGGTTTTTGCTGATGCGGGTGTGCCTCTTGGGATAGTTGGAATCTGTTGGAACGGGGGAAAGCCCTTTGGGCTCGGAGGTGCTGGTGAATGGGAATGCAATGGTGGTGAGTGGGGTATTTGCTTGCTTGTCCGGTGCTGATGTGCGCGTCGCGTTCGATCAGATCGATAGCCCTCGCGATACGCCCGAAATCGGCGGGGACGTCCCGGAAACAATGACGAGTGAAACTTCAGGTCAAACAGAGGTGCGTGAAGGCACATTCCTGCGCACGAGTGTCACGTATCTCACGCGTCGTACAGGATGCAGATCCTGTCGAACCTTTGTATCCCACGACACCGTCCGATCGCGTTGTCCCAGAAGGCGATAATGTTATCTTATCCGTTGAGCTCCCCTCCACGTCGAAAGGCAAAGTGGCCGATAACCATAGTCATAAACGACGTCATTCGAATGGAGACGCGGACTCGGTCGACGAATGCGACGCGCTTCTGACGGCACGCGACGAATGTGACATGGAGGTAAGTGACCGAGTGCCGTCTGGAAAGTATATCTCGCGCTCACGCCAGACAGTCGGATAGCAGGACTGCATCGAGCACTTCGCTGGCGCCTCGCAGCAGTCCGAAACAAAGGTTGTCCGCTGATCCGTTGGATCTGTTCCGTCAACCTGAGCCTATCCTCGAGCCGGTGAAGGAGTACCGTACGGTCACCTGGGCATCGTATGTGGCTGAGGAACGCGAGCGTGCCCCTGTGTACAGGCTGGCCACGGATCTGCCCCACGCGCTGCAAGATCACATGAACGCCTTGCCAGCGTCGTTACGTAATTCGGACCTGGGACGCAAGATATTCGAGGCACACATCCGGGAAGCTATGTCTGGCGAACCAGACGCGCCTCCGATCGAGATCTTTGATAACCAGATCGGGGACGAGGTGACGCCCCGGTGGGAGTTCCACTACACGAACGAGATGTGGTATGGCGAGGGGGTACCAGCTCCGGACGTCAAGGGCTTGGAGAGCTGTGGATGTGTGGGACGGTGCGATCCCAAGTCTGGTACGTGTGCGTGTGCGCGGCGACAGCTCCAGTGGGTGCAAGCGTACATTGACGGGGAGATTATACCACGGACGTGGCCGGGCTCGCCGTTCGTGTACGACCACAAGGGGTTGCTACAGCGATTGGAGTGCCCCATCTTTGAGTGCAACCGATTGTGTTCCTGTGACGAGGACTGTCCCAACCGGGTGCGTGTTGCCTTGCGCATATTTGATTTTGTGTTGCTTATGGTGATATTGGGTGTGCAGGTGGTGCAAAATGGGCGCAAGTGGCCTGTTCATATCGCAAAGACAGATCATAAAGGCTGGGGTAATGGATCGGCTTTAGATCAGAACTTGATGCTAACGGGTGTACGTGATAGGGGTTTTCGCCGGGAACAGGAAGATCCCGAAAGGGTCATATATTGGTGTCTACGCGGGAGAACTGCTGACGGAACAGGAAGGGGAGGCGCGTGGCAGGTATGTCTAGTGGGCAAGGACGGGCAACGTGTGTTATTAACGCTTGGCAGGTACTATGATATGTATGGTCGGACATACCTGTTTTCCGTCGACTTTCACCACCTGAAACTGGGGATGGCGAATCCTGACGACTGGGACAATATATACGTCGTGGATGCCTACCACGCTGGAAACGTGAGTACACGTTAATCGAGATGACGTTACAACTGATTGCCATGGGCAACCGACAGTTCACGCGGTTCCTAGTGAGTGTGTTTCGGCTGTTTGTGCTGCCAGGGACTGAAGACAGGGACAGAACCACAGCTGTGACCCCAACTGCAAGATCTTTGCGTGTTATACCGACGATGCGGACGTTGACAAACCGCTCTTGGCCGTCTTTACGACGCGGGAAGTGGAACCCTGGGAAGAGCTCTGCTTCTCGTACTATGGGGACATTGACGTGAGTACCGAATGGCTCGGCGTGGTCCTGCTGACACGGGCGTTTAGGAGAAACGAGAAGAGGTGGAGGAGGCGAGGAATGCGGGGGATGAGATGGAGATGGTGCGGGAACACGCGGTGTATGCCCAGTGTCGGTGTGAGGCGGATAATTGTATTGGTCGATTGTTTAGTTGAGTCTAGTAGCACACATGACCCTCGTCCGCTGCCCTGGATGTCATATAAAAGGACCGCTTCAACATCGGCTAGGATCGATCAATGGCCCTCCCTCACTTTCTGTTCCTTCTCTCCCTCCTCCACGCCGTCTGCGCCCTTTGGCCCATCCCCGCCGCCCTCGACACCGGCACCACCGCGCTCGTCCTCGACGCTGCCTTTTACTATGATGTCGCCGTTGACGGCGCGCCAGGGGATCTCTACGACGCCGTCGGACAGGCCTGGTACTACCTTGTGAACGACAAGCTCGGCCGTCTCGTCGTCGGTCGCGGCGCCAACGACTCTGCTGCGCTTAACAGCGCTCCGACGCTCCCCTCGCTCCGACTTTCCCTCGCGTCCGGCGCGCCGGTGAACAGTATTGCTTCCGAGTCCATCAAGCCGCTCGGCACGCGCAGCGAAGAATACGTGCTCACCATCCCCGATGACGGTTCTGCCGCGACGTTGACGGCCAACTCGACGTTGGGGCTCTACCGCGGTCTGACGACATTTGGTCAACTGTGGTATTATTATGGGGAGACGACGTACACGCTCCTGGCGCCCATTGCGATCACGGACGCGCCTGCTTATGTGCGTTGTCTCCTTGCTCGCTTCTGGTGGTCTCGCTGATGGCGCGTCCGACAGCCCTACCGTGGATTCATGCTCGACACGGCTCGGAACTTGTGCGTGTCTCTCTTTCTCTGTTAACGCGTGGCGTTGACGTCGGGCTGCTTAGCTTCCCGGCGCAGGATATCCTTAGGACGCTCGACGCAATGAGCTGGGTCAAGATCAACACCTTCCATTGGCACATCACCGACAGTCAGAGTTTCCCTCTCGAGGTCGCTCAGTACCCAGAGCTCGCTGCCAATGGTGCCTACTCTTCCGAGGAGACCTATAGCGAAGATGACGTGCAGCAAATCATTCAGTACGCTGCTGCAGTGCGTTCGTTTGTCTTTCATCATGGACTACTTGCTCACGTTCGTATGGTAGCGCGGCATTGATGTTCTCTTGGTACGTTCGGACCGGGATGGTGATGGAGTTGCTACTGACGTGCTCCTTAGGAAATAGACACCCCAGGACACACCGCCAGCATTGCTGATTCCCACCCCGACTATATCGCTTGTAACCAGGCCTCCCCATGGACGACCTACGCCAACGAACCCCCCGCCGGCCAACTCCGCTTCGCTCTCCCCGAGGTCGTCAACTTTACTACATCGCTCCTGAGCGACATCGCCTCCACCCTGTCCTCGTCCTACTTTAGCACCGGCGGCGACGAGCTCAACACCAACTGTTACGCCAACGACGTCCCTACCCAGCAGTACCTCAACACCACCAATACGACCCTTGTCGAGGCTCTCGCCACGTTCACGCAGAGCACCCACGGCGCGCTCATCGCGCAGGGCAAGACCCCTGTCGTCTGGGAAGAGATGGTGCTCGAGTGGAACCTCACGCTATCCAACGAGACCATCGTCATGTGCGTCCACGCGTGATCATCCGTCGGTGCCACCATCTGATGGCCCTTGTCCTAGGGTTTGGATCTCCTCCGAAGATGCCGCCGCCGTGGCCGAATTGGGATACCGCATTGTTCAGGCACCGTCCAACTACTTTTATCTCGTGCGTGTGCCTTTTTCTGCTTATCTGTATTGGACGCCTCCATTCCCGAGACTCACCTCTGCGGTAGGACTGTGGCGCGGGCGAGTGGTTGGGAAGTGACCCGACGGGGTGCGTTTTTCCGTGTGTTCCGTGACGAAGAGGGGTGCTGATGCCGTCGCCGTCGTGATAATAGAAATAGCTGGTGTGATCCCTTCAAGACATGGTCCGAGGTGAGCGGTGTCTTGGTCGTTGCTTCCTATGCCATGGCATCGATGTCTTACACATACCTTGTCTCTTCCCTAGTCCTATACCTTTGATCCGCTCGCCAACTTGACCGAATCGCAATACTCACTCGTTCTTGGAGGTACGTCTGCACGGCCTTTGGGGATCAGCCACTGACGCACACCATGTCGATCACCGATATCCAGGCGAACAATTACTCTGGACTGAACAATCCGGCCCACAAAACCTCGATTCCATTGTCTGGCCACGTGCAGCCTCGTCGGCCGAGCTCTTTTGGAGCGCCCAGTTGCCAACGGGCGAGCCACTCAACGTGACAGAGGCGTTGCCACGTCTTCAGGTCTGTTTCTTTCCTTCTTTGCGTGACCTTGATGGTGGTTCTGACGTTTTGCTGCTCGTCGTTTTTTTTACCTCTGTAGGACGTGAGGTATAGGATGGTTCAGAGGGGTTTGAACGCGATCAATTTGCAGCCACAGTGGTGTGCGCTCAGACCGCAGGCGTGCGATCTGTAGGCCTGAACAGAAGGACTGTATCTTTGTTACGATGGACAATGCGTTTGTCTTTCTGCTTTTTCTTACTTTTGGGTGATGCAAACGTGATGGAGCACGTAATGACATTCTACTTGATACCATACAAGACGCACAATGCGCGAGTACACGATGTGACTATGTGCATTAGCAGTAAGTTTAGCCAAATGCGTCGTATACACCAAGATGGCTCTCGATCGGGGGAGAGATTTCATGTAGAACGGTCCTCGCCCGATCACGATCAACGACGGAAGCGACCTTGTATCAATTACGACCACCACCCGATCATCATACTACCCTGGATCCCATCAGAGCTCTTGTGTTCTTATCGCAACAGCGCACCCACACTCATGCGCTAAAGGACAGCGTACTATCGCGTATACGCAAGCGCACGCTGCGATCTGAAGACCATTCGAACTGAACCCACTCGAGCGTTTCCGCAATCGTCATAGTAGCTGCCCCCCCCAAAAAAAAAAAAAAAATCAATACGTTAACAAACCGATCACACCGGCGACGCACCTTCATCCCCCACATTGAACGGAAAGGACTTGTACGACCGCGACCCCATCTCGCCCTGTCTTGGCGGCCGTCCGGGGTGTAACAGCACGCTCGCGAGGCTCGCCCCGACTTTCCACACCCGCACGACCCCTTCGGCGAGGGAGACGGTCACGAGACGACGGCCGTCGGGCGAGAACGCGCACGCGGTCGGGCGGTGGGTGTGCCCTCCCTCGAGGACGTAGAGCTGTGTGGCGGACTTGAGGTCATACATGACAAAGGCGCCTTCGGCGGTGCCGACGACGAGACGTTGGGTGGGGGTGTGAAAGTCGACCGTCGGGAAGCTGTTGTTGTGGGGGAAAGGGGGTGTTAGTGGTGGAGGTGAGGCGGAAGGAGAGAGACAGATGAAACGTACGTTTTGACGACATGGCCGAGGATTTCTGTCGCGGTGTCGAGCACGGCGTCTCGACTGGACGTCGAGTTGGGATCGAGCGATTTGACCACTGCTTCCATCAACCGCGGGAGGTTCGGGTACAGTATCAACGGTCGCTGTACGCCATTATCATCATCTCGTCAGCATACACGCACACACTAGTCCGTCCGCCCCAAAAAACGCGCAACGCCACGCACCTTGCGTATCAAAAACGCCACCAGCTGCATCACGCTCTTCCGCTCCACCACCGACCTTGGGTTCAAAATGTCCAACGTCAGCACGGTCATGAACAGCCCCGTGTGCTGCGTCGCGATCTGTAGCACTGCCCAGCGCGCCTGCGGGCCCACGTTTTGGACGGAGATGTGCTCCTTGCGCATGTTGGTGGCGAGCGCAAAGAGGGCGCGCACGAGGGCCATGCTGTCGACGTAGTGTTGCCAGATATGGAAGCCCTTGGCGCAGAGGTCGATGGCGAGGGCACGGTGGCTCGCGGTGGAGGTGTCGTCGTGCAGGTAGAGCGAGATCGATTTGGAGATGTCGACGAGGGCACTGGGAGGAAAGGTTGTGATATGCGACAAATAAGAGGGGTGCGCAGGCGACGTACCTCGTCGAAAGAAGACTGTATTTCTCAATGGCCATGTAGCCACAGACAAAGAGTGCGAGCCCAGACTGTTTCGAGTCTTGGTCTGCAGACGGTTGTAGACACGGTACTTGGGGGATCAAGTCAGCATAATACAGACGGCGCGATGTATCACTGACGATAATGTTGCCAAGCGTCCACGAGCGCCGTACTTTCCTCGTCGGAAAGTTTGACCACGCCTGCATCAAACAAGATCCTTGCAGCATGACGCAACTCGTCTATACTCAACACGACATCAGTGCACTGCGATCACACGTACGACGGGAAGGGAACGTACTTGACGCATCTAACCACTCCCGAGCCAAATAAACTACATCTGGGGCTTTGAAATAAGGTCCGACGACGGAAGGAAGCGAGGCAGCATAGAATGTCATCACTGTCTGACAGTCGTCGCTGATCTCTGTTGACATGATCAGTTTTCCATGCATTGGTCCCTAAGCACTAACATACCCTCATAAAGCGACATAGTCTTGAGAATCGCAATGATGGCGATCGCACGTGCGGCAGACACAACCCCCGATATACACCACGCGTTTCTGACGGCGTGGTAGTTGTACAGAGTCGTCGTCTGATTGCTTCGGGGGTCTCAATACATGGGCTCGTTCATGTGCACAACGCAAAGGAACAGGACTTACGAGATGTGTCCGACGCCGCCAGTGTTGAAGGTAATGCCCAACTTGGTTTCACACACTTCATCGATATCCGGACTCAGTCCGGGAGTCAGCATGATCGACACTAGCGTGCGGAGGTGCGTCAAGGGTGAAGACTGGTTCGCGGACGAGAACGGTGAGTTTCCAGACGCTTTCGCATCCACGGCAGTCAACTTCATGAAGCGCTCCAGTGCGATTGTGAACGTGCACACTCATGGACAGAAATAAGATAGAGTGACTCCTCATCCGAAAGTACCGACTTACTCGAGTCTACAGTGGCAGATGCGTTGGCAAAGGTTGATATCGATGAAGATATGCGCGTGTCTCTACCATCAATTGGTCTGCGAGAAACGGAGGGGATTTACTTTATCCATCGCGACGAACAGACAACAGACTCACAGTTCGAACCAATCCGAGGTAGAGAAGGCGTCTCTGGCCTTTTCACTGCTCATCGCACGGCGAAACTCGCCCGTCTTGATGTCCCACAGTCTTGCAGAGCCGTCGGCATAGATGACCATGAGTAAATCATGTTCCTCGCCACCACCATAATGAATGCTTAAAAGAGGCGACGATGCACCAGGCAAGACATACAACCTAGGCCAAAGGGTCATCCCGATTGAATGACGACAGTCAAGACAAACATACAGCTCAAACCCGTCCACCACGATGACCGCAATCGTCCCATCCACAGACATGCACAATGCACATCCGCGTAGTGGACCTGCGTTCTCTTCTTGTTGTCGCACCTGGACGACGTGCAACAATGGGACTATAAATTGGATAAAGCTTGCGACGACTTTGAGGTCCCTGATGAGATTGAATGAGTCCTCCACCTGTAAAGATGACGTCCTTCGTACTGTAGTGTCCATACAGTGATGCCTCCATCGTCCGATCCTCCAATGATGTACCGATCCCCTGTACGTTCGTTGCGAATGAGATGCAACGAGGAAATAGACGCGGGAATGGGGACGTTGGAAGTATTCTGAAAGAGCTGAACCTCATTGGGCGGAATGGAACATGGTGATTCCGAGCGCGATTTTGGGGGTGTCGTCGCTATCGCAGAAAAGGAGGTTTTCCGGAGGTAGCCATCACCTAGAAGAACGAAAAATAGGTCAAGGGAAATCAGAGGAGAACCTCAATACCCACTGTAACCAAATATGAGCGAGTTGAATTCTAGGGGAAGCACTGCGGTCAGAGTGGCATCGACCTCCTGGCAGGAAGCAGTCGCCGGTTTTGAACGCCAAAGTCTATGATATATCCGATCTTGTGATTCTAACGGTGAAAACAGGGAAACCTCCCTGCGGCTCGAGGAGGTACGACGAAGTGTGACAACCTCATTCGTGGCGCTGATGACGGAGCCTGCAATAGGCATTCCGAGAGGGATTGTCTGAGTGGGGATTAACCTATATATCATAAAAGGATCCTGAAAGTTCATTTGGACACAAGACAACGCCGAAAGAACCTACTGCAACATGGTGTTTTCTGAGTCATTTTGATCCCCATTGGCATCCACTGACAATAGCTTATACCACCGCGCATAACTCTGTTATAATAATGGCTAAGTGTAATATTATGTTACAATTGAAGGGTAGAACTTACCCCCAAGACCACGAACGTCTGGCTGTCGACGAATTGTACCTCCAAGATCTTACCAACACCTTCCGGTCGGACTTGCGTGAAGGAATGGTCAATTGCCCTACCATCAATGCGAAACTGAAAGACCTGCACGAAAATGTGACGTTAGAACTGCTCACGACAAGCATTTCGTAAACACACCAAAACTTCGGTATCTGTCCAAGCAAGTCCCAGTACGCCATCCCTCGCAACGACATAGCGACTCCGAAACCCTTTTAAACTGGGGGGTGAGGACGAAAACACAGCTTCCCCAACGTCCTGTTCTTGACCAAACCAAAGCCGCGAAAATTCTGTATTGGGGGGCACTAGACGCTCAGGTGTTGCTCTGCCGGAATCCTTGGATGTGATGTTCTCAGAGCTTTTGCTGCCAAGTTTGAACGGGTTGGATATCGTCAAGGTCCTGGGCTCCTCGGCCGAGTTCACCGACGAAGATGCGACAGAGTGTGCGCGAGCCGGAACATCGAAACGAGCAACAACAGTGAACGGCCTGCAAATGATATGGTACTCGCTATTGATGTAAACAAAGCACAACGAGCCTGTGAGGAGAATGGGAGGGACGCGATGATCGGCGGTGGGAAGACGTACCGTCTGCTTCGTTGCGCACGATATCGGCAGCCTCTGCCGGACCGTCGACTTGCCAGTCACCTAGCAGCTCCAGCCATGTAGGATTGATGTTGTATGTGTCCTCGACGTGGAGTTCAAACAAAGAATAACGTGTATACTTGCTCACGATCTCATCAGGTGAATCGAGAAGGCCAAAAACATCGGAGTAAGGAGGCCGATAAGTGGCACAAGCCAAGATGAGATTGGCTTTCTGTGGAGCTAAATTGAGAGAAGAATGCGAGACAATCATACGGAATGCTTACGTCGTCGATCTGAACAGACCTCAACCGCGTCCATCGTGAGGTGTCATTTTGTGGTGGGGAAGCTTTTTGACAATACGTAGTCGTAACGCATGTACCATCGTGCGTGTTGAGGACAGACAAGTCACTAAAGTATACATGAGTAATTATCGCTCCATAACGCCCGAACGGGCACATACCCTGATTCCTGCAAAGATACCAGTAGCTCTGTCCCTTCCGGAATGATGAGATCTGAAACTGCATAGGCGGCGCCAAAATGAGGCGGCACTATGTGAGCAATCAATGTGGTGGACTCTTCCTCGATCTTGTCACCGATAGGGAGGTGGGGAGACGGGGGAGCAGAGAACGACCTAGGACTAAATATGGGCGAATTCGTTGCAGATAGAAGAGACTTAGGGTCGTCCCGTCCCTTGGTTGATCCCGGACTGATTGGCGAGAGGGTAGAGGGTGGCAGAAACGGGGAAGGGGGAAGTGGCGACGTTCGATCAATGACGACGCCTTTTTCAAAACTAGGCAGCAATGTGTCCACGATGCTCCGCTCGCGCGTTGGTCTATTGGCAGCGTTATTCTTCAACAGATCTTTCAATCGCTCGGAATCGTCTTCAAAGTCAACGATACTCCGAGACGCCTGTACCTGCTCAAGAGATACTCCAGATACCACGCGAGAGCGAGCAGAGGGCTTGATGAGGGCTTGATTCAGGGATAGAGATGAGGGCGATTGTAGGTACCCCGAATGTTGACGGGAATGCGACTGTGATTTGGGAGAGGAAGGGGGAGAAGAAGCACGGGGGCCGGAAGGTGCGCTGGTGGTTTGCGTAGGGAAATGTGTGCGAGACAGGGTTGAAGGGCTAGCTTTCGAGGTGGGCTCACCGGCTAAAGGGGTTCCAAAGAGATATACCGAGCCAAACTTTGCTCCTACCGCCGCTCTGAGAGACCCTGAGGGTTGGTCAGGCCGCCAGGCGATTAATCTAGTGCATGGTTCATTGATGAAACTCTGTTCTGTCGCACTCGTATGAGAGCCCTGTCGCGCTGTTGGATGGAGGCAAGCTGGTAGCGTCAATGGTACAAGCATGACAAGCACAGTGGAAAAAGAGCCAGCTACTTGGGAATCAAATAATCACGCCCTCAGTGAATGTTTGTGGCATGCAGTGGCCAAGGTCTTGCTCATCCGGTAACAAATGATGGGAGGGTTGCAAACAGGCGTTTGTTTGCTTCCAAGGCCGTTGCCAAACAACCACTTGCCTAATATAGTCGAATACTTCTCAGACTCCTACTTAGAGTAGCATCGGCAGAGACTTTTCCTCTAGCACTCGCTTCGACGTATGGCACCACAAACCACCTGTGCAACATGGGTGTTGGTGAGATCCGTATGCTGCTGTGTTCATTCCATTGCGGATGGCACACAGCAACTCTTATGGCTAGCTTGGTTAGTTTATGCATCAAAGCCGAGGGAGCCTTTTTTGGCCGTCTCATGCCAAGTGATCCCACTACGATATGCATCGATGTGATCCATACAGATAATCACCGCCATTTGACTCGTCGGCAGCTCGCCTCCAATCGATAGCATCAGTTTCAGATATCTCCGATGATCCAGGGATCCAGGTGACCTAGCGTGCCGACTCCATGACTTCTTCCGGGTTCTCACCGAGCCCGAGTCGGTTCCACTCTCTAATCCCACACAGCGACTTGTCTCCGTCGCACCTCGGGGTTGATCGCCCTGAACATGGGAAGAGAATGGACGGCAAATATCGCGCCCATGCAGGATCGGTGCCCTGTGGTGGAGCAATGATACACGACCTTGAACACACTCCCAAAGGTGTCAAATAAGGATAGGGACGGTCAATTTCTCTGGCATTCACTCGATCCGAGGACATCTAGTGCTAGTACTCGTTTCTCCTTCATTCAGGCATACCCATTGCCTTGGGATCGAGTCACTATGTACATGGGTGCGACCGCACAAGTCATTCAAATCGATGAGATTATCCACAGCATCGTGCCTCGCACCTCTCAGGAACAATGTATACATTCTGCGCCGCGTTTTCCCCGCCATTGAACGGGAGTCACCGTGACTTCCCTTCTCCTCGAACGATACTCTTATCTACAAGCTCCTTCCGAGCTGAGAGGCAATGCTCATTCTTCACATGCGCCCATAAGACTCACTGGCATGTGTGCCCGCGTCTTCTATTCGCTTCACCTCGCTTGTATCCGCATGCGATTTTGCAAATTTGCCGACCACTTCCAGCCAGACGACCACGTGTGTAGTTGCATGCACGTTTAGCACGTATTGACGATGGGCTCCAGTGTATCGCAGGTCGACCCTATCCCGCGTTGCACTGCACATTAACGAATTCCGGAGATTTACCCCACACGCCGATGTGCCTCCACCTAATGTTTATGTGGGTATCACCGTGCTCTCGTCACGCGGACACCATTCTGTTCACCTATTGGCTGTGGCGTTGCACCTGCTCCACTCCTCGTGCAACCTAGCAGGATCGTCTCTGTTAGTGCTCCTTCCGGAACGTGGGCGTTAGCCCTTCATGACTCGCCAGGTACTGTGGGGTATCGCTGAGATCTCGCGCCACTGCGATCGTCTTTGTGCTTCTTTTTGTGCGCTGTCCAGTCCAGGCTGGCGATGCAAACAAAACCATCCGAAAGGGATCCACTCATATTAGGTATCAGTGGCACCCTTCATCTAATCTAGCCGAGGTCTCGACCAGGACCCAATAACTATTTATCTAAAAACACAGGCGATGTGTCATTCTAGGATGAAAGTGGCAGTGAGATCCATGCAGATAGAGAAAGAGGAAAAACAGTCAAATGTGCTTAAAAATTAAGTTGTATGTACTGTGGCACGACCGGTACTTTTGTTCGAAAAAAGCAGCGCAAAAAGTGGTATAACTTATCCTCAAATGAAATCCCAATTAACCCTTGCCGAGAGATAAAGTATGCACAATGTTACGCGTCGTCCACTGCCGATGATTGCGCTCAGCGCATATGTGATAACGGGTTTGCAACAGGGTGTTCATCTGCGATCGCGTGACTAAGAACGGCGATGAGTAATGCGGCATCGCGAGGTAAAACGAGAAGACGACACGTACACTGGCTTGTCTTGCGTTTTGCTGTCTTCGGACAGTGATGTGGGAGTCCTCTGTCAGTGCTGGGCTGGGCGAGCGCCGCACGTCGTATGCCTTTGAGAGCATGTTCAGCGCGTGGGTCGCCACAGACACAAAGGCGAGACTCACGAATGCGGCGTGTGGAGAGCCTTGTTGTCTTTGTTTCTGCAGCGCGTACTCCATCTGAAAGGGCGGTGAGCACAGGGAACGTGGGGGCGCGACAGAGACCTACCCTCGCTTTGCTGTGAGCTGCTGCGTTGTAGTGCATCATGTCATGGGGGAGGGAGGACATGGTCGGGAGCGCGGCGAGGGAGTGTGTCATGGACGGGAGCGCAACGAGCTTTTGTGGTGGGGAGGCGTTGGACGAGCCAGAGGAGATCGACCGTTCGGAGGGTGCCATGGAGGATGAGGAGGACGTGCGTTGATACTGCATAGGGAGACGACCTTTGTTCGAGGGAACTCGGTTCGGGTTGAGACTCGCCTTAAATGATGTCGAGTCAAGCGGCGCTCGTGGACAGGAATCTAAAACGATGACGATTCGGTTGGGCGGATATTACCGAAGGCGTTGATGGTGGTAGGCGAGTAATGAACGGGAATCTAGCATGATGACTCCTCCGTGGTTTATCAGCGCGACCAATCAAGGGGTACGGGGAGAAGGCAGTGTTAGCTTGATCTTCCGTGGATGGCTTACCCCCGCCCTATTTTGGGACACCAACACGTTTTTTGCAGCGCAGCACCCACATGTTTCCTAGTCAGCCCTTGAATGCGACACCACCACGAGGCGAGCGCCAGGTCCTTGCAGGGGTGATGCCCCACTCTAAGTGCTCCGTCATTTTTCATACATAATGACTCGAATATCTACGATACACTCCAGCGTCCGATCATCACCGACATGTCAGATCTGCTACAGCATGTAAAGCGGGGGGCAGACGTACAAAGGCACCTTACACACCTCAAAATGCACTGTTTCCGCGTGCCACGTAAAGCTGCAGTCGAAAACACACTATTTGACTATCACCCTCATCTGGTTTTCCAGAGCGCGTCGAATTGTGATTGCTGTCCACTCTCGGAGTGGCAACTCCAATCATCTCCGTCGACGCCCCAGAGCGTTCGAGTAGCTCCTACCCGAAAAGAGATGTACTCGATCAATGGAGCGTAGATGCGAATTTCTGCGGCGATTGCACGCTGGAGTATTCCTGTCGCGGGAGGAACCCACGAAGTGACATCGACTTCCAATACTCGGAGCTGACGCATAGCCATCAGTAAGCTGTGGAAACGATATGACTGAGAACTGCTCAGATAACGGTGTTAGACGACCAGAAATAGGGGATTCCTTACGTGTCGAGGTAATGGCAGTGGGATCGTGCCAATATGACGGAGTTGGGGGCACGCTTTTGTAATTGATCGGAATACATCGATAGAGAGTCCTTCTGGTAGGTGGAGCACGCTCAGGGCCCGAAGAGAAGACGCAAGATGAAATAGTTTCGGAATGAATGCCAAGACGTCAGCCTCGGAATTTTTGTCCAACACGACCTGCAGATGTGTGAGGGTCGACCCGACATGTACAATGTGTCCCGCGGCTGCCAGAGGGCCGTCAAATACGCGGAGCTCGGGAAGGCTGCCCGCTTCCAGGTGTAAGGTAGCGTCGTTGACCGGGCCGTCTATGGTGTGTAAGCTTTTGAGTTTATTTTGGCTTTCCAGGAACTTGACCAGATGTGTATCCCAGTAGAAAAGGAGCCTTGCTTCGAGAAGTTGGAACGGAATGTGTGCAATGTCGCTTAGAACCCAGCTGCTAGAAAACGTAGGATCTTGAAGGAACAGATGCTCCAGAGAGCGCATCCTGGACAGGGCGAGCTGCAACGTAGTCCAAAAATGCCCTGGGATCTCCCGCTGTGCCCGCCTGCCATCTGGAAGGAAACAAAAGGAACGGACGTATGGACCAAGGCGAGGTTGCGATATAATGGATTGACAGGCGCGAAATGTAATCTGGATATTCCCCGACATGACAATTTCATACAACTTAACTTCTGCTTCTTGTTGGAGGGCCTTACACGTGAGACACAGCGCTGCCAGATCCGCGCGGCGTGCCCAGCGAACGATTCGGCCATAAACGTCGGGCGTGAGGATGACGGGAGGCATTGGAGAGAGAGAGCGATGGGTGAGAGCAGTCAGTTGAGTGGCCCGGTCGACCACGAGAAAGTAATGTACGTCTAGGACGCTGAAAGGCGCGTCTTTCAAGGAGAACCACGCACGCGGTGGTGAGCGACCTTTTCAATGCGACTTGAGGAGATAAGGTCAACACAGCACTAACCCTAGCCGAAAATTGGCAAGTGGCGATTAGTTTGGACCCTTCACCACGTTTGTTCACTACCAATCTTTACCCTTTTTTTCATCCTCGTTACTCGCGTCTTCGTCGTTTGCTGAAATCATGGCTGCCGTCTCTCGCACCGACTTGTTGGCTTGGGTCAACGAGCTCTTGCAGCTCAACTACACCAAGATCGAGCAATGCGGCACGGGCGCCGCCTACTGCCAAATCCTCGACTCCATCTACGGTGCGCTCGCTGTCTTGGGATCGTCTTACAGATCCCAATTCTGGATCATGCCATCGACCCAATAACACGCTTGATAGGCGAAGTACCAATGACGCGGGTCAAGATGAACGCGAAACACGAGTACGAATTCATCGCGAATTTCAAAGTCTTGCAGAACTTCTTCAAAGCGAAAAAGATTGACAGGGTGTGTGTCTGCGTACACATTGTCGACCCACGTGTCGTAAAACGGCACTGCTCACGGTCATAATGCACTACAGCCCATACCCATCGAAAAGCTCGTGAAATGCAAAATGCAGTGCGTACACTCCTCGCCCACTTCTATGATGCGCCACATCGTGACCCCCGGATCTGTGGCAGAGACAACCTCGAGTTCTTGCAATGGATGAAGCGTTTCTGGGACTCCAACTATGGCGGCCAGGGCTATGATGCAGTTGGACGAAGGAAGGGTGCTCCCACAGACACACCAGCCACCATCGCGCCACTTTCCGGCCCTCGAAGTACCAGCGGTCTCAGCGCCACAGGCAGGTCTGGCGGAAAAACGCCCATCAGTGGACATCGCGCTGGTTCCACGCAACCGAACGAGACCGTCCAGAATCTCCAAACACAACTTCGCGAGATGTCCACGCACATGGAAGGTCTAGAAAAGGAACGCGACTTTTACTTTGCCAAAGTACCCGATTCCAGTTCACAGCCCTTCTTTTTTTAATACTCATGTTTGCGTACCCCCCTTCCACAGCTTCGTGATATTGAAATTCTCGTACAACAGCAAGTCGAAGTTCTGGAAAGCTCAGGACAGCAGGACAATACGCTTAAGGAAATTCAAAAGATTCTGTATTCGACCGAGGTAATCACCCTAAATCTAAAAATGCCTTCCATTGTCTCACGTCTTCACAGGAAGGATTCGAGGTTCCAGACAGTGTGGCGCCTGCTGAGGAAGAGGAAACGTTCTAGATTTGTACATCATTCACTGAGAGGAAATACGTTTTACGCCGACGTACACACACATCATATATCGCCTACCTTGACCGTGGCGTCGACACGCTCGTTGACTTGCGATTCATAGCATCTTTTTTTGGTCTCGATTTGCCTTTTTCTTCTTCTTTACAATCGGAGCTTTTCCCTCTTCTTTTTGACTCTGCACGTGATCCATTTAGCCCGGAATTACTAGTAGCCTATTGTTCGTCGCCCTTCGTCGCTCACTTATAGTAATTGTTCTATCTGCAATACATCTCATAGAACCCTTTGTTACCTCCGCTACGCGCGTCTGACACCGGGCCGTCCTAGCTGATTCGTTCACTTTTTTGCATGTGCGCGCACTTTTCGAGAGTAAAGGCTACATTGATGCTACACAAATATAAGTGTCCGTGATCCAACCCGTCGTGAAAGGATAAAGAAGACGAAATATGTATAAAAGAAACAAGGCGTGGGTCGTCATGGATATTTCCTAAACTCGTCGTCGCGAAAGAAAACAT
This sequence comes from Fistulinella prunicolor, assembly GCA_038089875.1. Taxonomy (NCBI): domain Eukaryota; kingdom Fungi; phylum Basidiomycota; class Agaricomycetes; order Boletales; family Boletaceae; genus Fistulinella; species Fistulinella prunicolor. The sequence goes on along the minus strand of JBBPLP010000085.1, from coordinate 31,059 downwards.
TTCGGGGCTGCTCTCCAATATTATGTGTCTAGACACGACACAGGAACCGAGGGTTGATCATCCATTTCGATATCCATAAAAATATCGAGCCGAGTAGCATGCTCGATCCCGCGAGTACGATGCTCGCCGTGTACTCGCCGTGTTGTCGTTGCACTAATGCACCTGCGATCGGACCTCCAAAGAGCGAACTGTAAGAAAGTAAGCCACGCCGGATGAGATTGGGGCACCAAAGAAAGGGGGATGAACGAGGTGATTAAACGGGAAAACGCACGGCACTGAGATGAGCGTATACAATGCACCAATGCGCGTCCCAATCTCTCGAATGTCGGATATCTGCGCCACGCACGGGGTGATGACCGAGATGAACGCGCCGGACAAGAGACCATAGAGGGCGGCGAAGATGGTGATCGTGACGAGATCCTTGCTGAACATCCAAAAGACGAGGCACGAGAGCCCAGAGAGAAAGGCCGAGGGGCACAGGAGATTAAATCGTCCTATCTTGTCAGATAGCCAGGCTGGTGCGATGCGACCAAATATCCCGCCGGCGTTCATGGCCGACAGAACGTAGAATGCAGCGCTGGGTGGGATATGCAGACTCTCGGTGTAATCCGATATGTAAAAGTAGGGCGTGAAGATGCCTAACTGGGGTCAGGAAAGGGGTCGGGGAACAAAGGTAGGCAAAGTAGGCACACCTAAGCAAACAAAGAAGGAGCCCAGCACGAGAAACAGAAAGCGGCGGTCCTTAATCGTCCGCACATCCAATACCATACCTGCCTTCTTTTTGACGGGGTGTCGAAGCCTCACGGTAGGAATCGCCACAAGACAAAGGACGGCTGTCATCAACGCTGAGATCCTGACAGCCCATCCAAAGCCAACAGTACTGAAAAGGTAACGAAGCATGATAGGATAGACGACTCCCCCTAAGTTTATTTAAGTAATGATTCACAATGAGACGGAGAATACGTTACCACAACTAGATCCAGCAGACATGATGCCTATAGCAGTAGCACGGTATTCGTCAAAGTGCGTTGCTACACAGGCGATTGACGGGTAAAAGCTGAACGACAGTCAGGCTGACATTCGGGTGTAGCAGGAAAGGGAGAGATAAACATACACCATTGCGACACCCAAACCAAATAGAACACCTTGAGCGAGTAAATATTGATAATATTGTACGGAGACGCTGGTCAGAGCAAGACTGGAGATTAAGATCAACGACCCAGAACAGAGGAGCGGTGTGGGGCCATAAGTATCGAAAACATAGCCTATAGGCCCTCCCTGACAGAAAATTGTCACCGACGCGCCGACGGCTGAGTGGGAGAAGGGACGCACCAGAAAGAAAAACGTCCACAACTGCAAAGAACCTATCCACGATATGCTGAACAGCGAGTGGGATACGAGCTGGTGATTCGAGTACCACGACTGAAATGTACCGAACGCGGTGAGCTGTCCAAAGGAGCAGAAGAGGACGAGGAATCCGCCAAAGACGGCGAGCCAGGCTCTGAGTCTGCTGTTCGGGTCGTCGTTCGTGAGAGGTATCAGAGGTGTTTCGGACTGCAGGGTGCTATTCCGTGGAGAGATCTGGCATGTCGTGCCATCGAGACTGGACTTGCGCGTCGGCAACGATGCCTGTTTTTCGATGTCAGTCATTGGCTTTGTCGTGCGCACTCGGGAGGACGGAGGGGAGAACACGGGGGGAGTCGCAACGGGAAGGCCGTCAAAGAGGGCATGAACTATAAAAGAGGGCACGGGATAAGACGTCAGATCACACCGCATTAGGAGCCTTCCCGAAGATAGCGGAAAGTGGAATAAAACTACCTAATATTGTTGTCTGCGTGGAGATGCACGTCCGGGCTGTTAGCGGCTATCATACAGACCGCAGGGTGGATCGGGCGGACCAAGATATGCAAAAACCTCCTCATTTGAAAAAGCAGGCCGGGCTGACTGTATTGCCTCGAGACTGGGTCATGCTGATCAACTTAACCGATTGGCGGCCATACACTGGAAACTGACGACACACACCTGATTGTATACCTCCCTCAACGGACCGGCTGACTGGAAATAGGAGCATCGTCCGGGACCCGAGCAGAACGTTCTCCTCGTGACGATACTTAAAGTTTCTGAGTTCAGCCAGACTGCCCGCGTCCCCACTGCATCCGCCATCGACGGAGTTGAAATAGGTCCCCGGGCATCGGCAGAAGCGCGCACCTCGGGCATAGAATGGGGCAGGATATCGATGCATACAGCAATTGGAGGATTGGGTCCAGGTGCGCGTCTATCAATGAGTCATCGAAGAACGAGCTCAGCCAAGAAACGGGGAGGCACGGCATAAAAGTTGCACCAATCGTATTCCTTTAGTGGACAGAGATGGCAACACGGCAAAACCATTGAATCCGCTGTACGAACCGTCGTCTCAGTGGCGAGCCCGTCTGCCTTTTTTTTTCACCAAAAGATGTAAAAGGGCGGAGGATCTGGTAATGGTAGTTCCTCGGTTCGACTGCCATTACTCGTCCAACTTTACACCGCCGCTTTCACGTAGCTTCCTAGCTTTCAATTCTCGATAACGTCTGATGACCTTGTCCCTTTCCTCCTCCATCATCGCCTTTTGAGCCATGCTTAGTCCTCCTGGCGGGGCCGCATCGTTCTTTATTGTTCCACGGGGGGTTTTCTTGATGACTGGTGGTTCCTGTACGATGTCGTTAAGCCGGCGGGGAGCACCGGTCGAGACCACCTGGAATTCCTTCGTTGGGCGCCGAGGGTTTACAATTTCCTCCTCAACGGCAGCCGATAAGGGTGGATCTGGTCCTTTTTTCGAACTCGCCGGGAGTGGAGCGTTGGCCTTGTCGCCATGTTTGCCCCGCTTTTGCGTTTGCTGTACCCCTTCTTCTCTCCGCACTTTGCGCGCCTGCGCAGATGACTGCCTCAGTGCTGATTTGACGAGGGGCATCATACTGTTCTCCACCCGTCTGTAAGGGAATGAAGGGTGCTCGTGTTGACAACCAACATCACTTCATATCACGTTGCAGGGATCAACGCACCTGTTGAATTGAGCAACCGTCTCGCTGGGCCTTATCCTAAGCGCCATGGCTCCGCCGTCGTCTGCCGTACTGCTGGTATCTAGACGCCTCTTTTTGCGTTCGAGGTCGTCCTTGTCCGACTGACTCACGCCATCGCGCTGGCGCTTCTTCCGGTATTCTCGCCGTATTTGTTCAGCATCAAGAACGCGCGAAACCGACTTCGGAATAGGCTCGTGTTCTGTGGAGATCTTGGGGGCCAAATCGGTTGCTCTGTAAAATAAAGTAACCGGCGTTTTTCAGTTGAGACGGTGGTTGGGGAACGTGGAGTGTACCCTCCGCACCGCTGGTCTTTCCCTCGCTCCCTTACCGGCTGTTTGGTTCGCTTATGAGGCATTTGACACGATAATGATGTGGCTGGACTCCACACGGCAGGCGAGCAACGCGGGGCAGCGACGACGAACGTTGTTTAAGCCAGCTGGTCGATATGAATCGATTAATGAGCCATATGACCATGTCACGTGATCTATATCTTCTTTGATTCTTCGGCGCAGAAGCAAAGGTCTTCCATATCAAGCGCGCGCTCTACATATGTACGTGAAATTTTGATCTCGACGCATCAGCGTCAAAGACCGTATTATCATTCTAGCTCCAGTACAATGTACCCTCCGTATATGTCCACCTCCCCAGCATGCACACAAAACCAACAATGCCCATGAGGTGAGCGGCAACAATAGCTATCGAGTTTGTGGCGTCATGAATCACCATGACGAAAAGGTAACAATAAGACTGACCTAATTTCCGGTCTGGTCTCTGGCTAATATCATGGTTAGGTTGGGGAATCCCCATGATGTTGCAGAATATGTGCGCTGTGATTGGTGGGAATATGGATCCTGTGCGAAGGAAGAGGTAGGAACAATAGAAACCGAAGATACTTGTATAGGCAAATTGAAAAGCTAGATCCCATCGGTGGTCAGCAAAGCGGCCAATACCCACATCGTCTGAGGTCATCTTACCTGTCCCCATTGCAGTACGTTTCATGGCCGCAGGGGTACGTCCATACCTGTGGTATGTCTCCCAACCGTGATGTACGTGGGCTGGACCGAGGTAAGCTCGTGTTGCCAAGCATTCACTTAAAGAGGAGTCTCACCTGCCCCAAATAGCAATGGACTCAGGAAGATCATTCGCATCCTCGACGCCTGTGCTAGGTGGTACACGGTGAGAACACATGCCCGAAAGACAACTTCTTCCGTGATAGGGGCCTAGGTTGTAAATGATGTATATGCACCACCAGAGTCGATAGTAGTGGAGTGCTCACGACCACAAAGTTCCGAATACCCGTGATGGAGGAAAGAACCGAGATGACGTCCTCCTGAAGTGACCAATGACACTGACCGGGCAGTGTCCCATGTAGAAAATGACCGTAAAGTGGTCCGAGAAAAAGCAAAGGGGTTATGAGGTGCGGAAAAATGCTGGTGAAAGTGAAGCCGAGGTGGTTAACGGTCATTTGCACCGCTGTCCCAGACTGTTGCCGTTAGTGTGACCGGGTCAGAGCGAGGACCGAATGCCTACGTTTTCCGCGTTGGTCGCCTGTGTCAACATCAAGATGAACACGATTGCACAACACACGAGAGTCCCGCCGCTGACGGCAACAAGACGTGCTTGGATGACGTCCGGGTCATCCCTCCAGCGCTCATCGCGCAACTTAGGCCTCGCGAATCCGTAATCAAGGTATACTTTGGTTTTGGAAAAGGAGAGACGTGCATCCTTGGAAATATATATCGAGCCGACGTAGCAAGAGGCGAAGATGGCGGCGAGGAGGTGGGCCGCGGTGATTGAGATCATGTTCATGAGTAACAAGAAATGTATTCGCGACAGACCCACTCTTCTATCCGTTCCTTGTGGTATTGTGGTGCTTTGACGTTGTCATGTCCACATTCCAGTTTGTCCAAGTGGGTCCAGTGGAAGCGAGCGCATGACCGTGGGATAATAACAAACAAATCCAAACAGTATCATGGACCCGACCCATTCCGTTGTGCCACCTACAAACTACTAGAGTCGTCATGTTGCCCACCCTCGTTCGTCGCCAGTTCACCGGACTCATTCCACCCAAAATTGCGACCCCTTCGCACCTCGTATGTCCTCAGATGAGATCTCAGTTTCGCCACTAATGCCGTTTTCTAGTCTGCAGGTTCTGGGGAGGGTCTCGCGCCCTTGGTGAACTTTTATTCCAAGCTGCCAAAGGGCCGTGCACCACCAGCGGCGTTTGACCCTGAGAAGAAGGCAGTGAACCGACTCGGTCTCGCAATTCTGTTCTTTTTCGGTGTTGGCTATACTATGGACTATAACAGTACGTTTTTACCACAGGTCTCGGAGCTATTGCTAATGTCACATTACCTTGGTCTTCTAGTGCACTTGAGTAGGCGGTCCATTATGTTGATCCGCGGATATGCTTACACATTTGTCAGAGTACCACAAGAATCACCCACACTAGGCGCATCCCGGCAGTTTGCTGAATGCTCGGTGGCGATATTTGTCAGCCCGTGTAATCCATTCTACCGACAGCAAATAGACGACTTGCATATTTTATATCTGAAAAAGAACCATGTACGTGGTCTTGAGGAGATCTGGTTTGACTTGCCAGCGCATTGAAAGAGCGGAGGCCGCGTGCTTCCCGCGCCGATATAGGCTTACCGAGATCGATGGCCGATAAAAACCTCCATGTCTTATAGTATCCGACCTGACATTCCACTTGCTCCACCTAAAGTCTGACGAGTTTTGTCGAAGATCATTGACCTGATCAGTGGACACGTGGACACGATAGGATTTATCGGTTCCTCATACTGCGGAATTTCGACGTGCCTCTTATCATGGTTTATGTCTGACGTCTTGAATTGTTTCCCGGGCTTCCGGGAGATGGAGTGTTCTTTCTGACCTCGGCTTTTGATATGACTCGGGCTGCTGACCATGTGAACCTCGAAAATGACTACTACTGTATTATCATGAGACCCTCGGTCTATAGCAGGTCCCCGGTGCACAACCACCGCCACATTACGGGCCTGCCCCGGACACCTGGGTGGCCTCAGAACGAGTACATGGCTCTTAATATGACGCTATTATTTAACATCCATTGATACATATATGGTGCAATCATGCTCATCCACCTGCACTCATGAAGGCGTGTGATGAGGACATTTTTTTAGCGCCGCCGGCTCATCGCCATTCGGCATTGGAAGCAGAATTCGTTGACATCGTCTATGGATCGCTGTATCTCCTCACCAAAGTTCTATTTTTCAACGCAACCATCATCATCAGGCACATTTTCCACGCAAGACGGATGAATCACCCACTTTGGTACAGTTCGGATGTTTACAGTTGGGAGGGTGCCGGTAGCTGCGTTCACACCGCGTCGAATCACAATCCATGATCGCAACGACCAGGTGCCGTTGGAAGTGCTACGCGCCGATTTAACACCACTGCACGGGACAGCGAAACGGAACGTCACCGTACACCACATTTTTGCCAGAGCGTGCCCTCCCTGTAAAAATAGCCAGTCTCTCAGTGCCACTGAAAAGCGCATGGCGACAATGACCGCATCAGTACTCACGCTACTTGTTTGCACATGGTATGAGGCGACGGAGAGGGCAGAAGGACCGTGTAGAAGGGAGGGGGGGAACAAAGTTGGAGAGGGACAGTACGCTCGGCCGTTCCGGCTTTATAGGTTTTCGAGCATCGGAAAGCCAATACACCACGTCGAAACGCAATTGTCCACAAATCTTCCTAGGCATGCGATCAAAAAAAGGCCCCACACGCCAACTTGCTGTACCGCCGCGGTACCTGCAACTTCATCTTCTGAAAAGGGAAGGTAGAGGTGGAGGGGGGTCCGGTAGTACACGTTCCATCTTCCCAGTCGTTCCTCGTAACTCAAAAATATTCAGCGTGTTTGTCATGTGGCTGACAAGAATCGCGATGTTCTTTATCAGAAGAGGACTGTAAAAGCGATGAAGCTGATCTGGGACGCCTTGGCTATAAGCAGCTTCCCTGAGTGTTCGGAACAAAGATAGTTGGCCCGGAAACCCTGATCTAGTAGTATGTATCCGCGTCATCGTACGCTGGGTCGTCGGCTAGTTCATTATCCCCAATTGGGAGTTTGTTCGGGTCAGTATAAAGATCAGATTGATTCAGTCGCACAGCGCCCTCGAAAAATATACGCCAAACGTGGCCCAGCACGCCATGATCCGTACACTTTACTAGTCGCGTTTGTCTTACGATTATTTTTACTCTTACAAATTGCCGAGATCGGTGGATAAGCATGTCAGTTTATCCGATGTCTCTGTGACCCTCTTCGCGCCTCTCACGGGGTGCAAGTTTGCCATTCGCAGAACAACAGAGGATGAACCACATTGTTGTGATCGATGCGATAGATAGAGGGCCGCCGGGCGTGGCTGACCGAGTGAACAACGTGCACTCGGACCATCTGACCTTGGAGCCTGCTGCTACGTACGTCGGGCGCGCATTTTATCCGTTCATTTCAGTCACGAAAGCGTTGTCGTGACAGTAGTAGTTACTATTTTCCGCCAGCCGCTGATCTTGCCTACACATGTTCATGATCGCATTAGCTCATTGCGGGGAATATAACGTTTATTGGTATACGCACCCATGCAGAATTATGATTGCGCCCTTGCTCCAGGCACCTCGTGGCTTGTCAGGGATGTCACGTGTATACTAGGTCGAACTTGGCATGGAGCAAAGGGCAGGCTGCCACGAAACGATCATTACTGGGCAGAACTGCAGGGGCCGCTGCATCCGCAATCTATAGCATCACTGTCACGATGGCGGCGTTCTAATGCGGGGCCTTTACCTAACTTCGTGCGACCAAACTTCACTACGCATGTAGCCGGCGCTGAACGCTGTGCTTCTAGTGTGGAGGCTGTGCGAAACAAAGGTGTATACCCTTGGGGCTAGCGTCGATGTCAAGGATTCGGGGAGTGATCGAAATATGTGGAGAGCGGGGAATGATCCCTTTGTGCGCGCGAAAAAGGATAAGTATCAGGGACATACACGCTTTGCCAGCTTCATTTAGGGGGTCGTGGACACGAAGGAAGCGTGCAGCATTGAATGAGGCTGGCGGAGTGGAGCAGAACAGGGTGCTGCAACATTCCTGCCACAAATAGTCTGGAGGCGCAATGGTTCAGTTATATTAATAAGTGATCTTGACATGCATTGTCACGGTGGTTCCGAGCAAGGCGGTTTGGCAGTTTATGGTCAACGCACGTTGGCTTCACACGCAGTCGCCGAGACCGGTTTGATTTTGACGCTAACACGATAGGTGGCACAAACGGAATGAAGGAGCTCCAGGTGCCGTTGCGACGAACATCTTCCATTGGCTGATAGCATACCTCCACGAGTGTATGATACGGGAATGCCGCGTCAGCAATCAATGGTGTCCGACGAAAGCCGTCGACTTATCTCCTGCCAGAAAGATGGTGTATGTAAGTATTCATTCAAGGAGTGACAGGAATTGATGCGCGGAAAATGCCGTGGACTACACGTATAAGGGGTAAATGAGCACTGTGGGTCACGGCGGTAGACTCCCGAGTGCACTGAGCATGCGGAGATCATATCCACGTCTATTTCCACGTCCATTGGGATATTCTTGAAGCTACTTCGCTGTCCCATCCATCACCACGTTCGTGTTTTCGTCATTGACGGGCGGAGTTCAAGTTATCTTTCATTCTGATGAAGGTCGACAGGATCTACTGGGATCCACAACTTAAACCTCTCGCTCGACATTCAACATCAAGCGGCTAGAAATCGCAAGCACAACATCAAATCATGACATCGCATACAGACGCACGTGTACCCGTATGGGTCCAGTCTTTTGATAATTTTAACGAGGCAAACGTCTGCCCCGAAATTTATAGTTTCGCTATCGGAGCCTGCAGAGGGAGAATCGCGTAGCGCGAAGCGTGTTATCGTCTATCCATCCAGCTTGAAAACCCTGAAGTTGTGTTCTGTCGACGTGAGTTGCCTTATCGCAGGGAGATAACGGCAACGCGAAAAAGGTAAGCAAACGGCGGGGCTGGAAATACGACACCACTCCTGTATCATGGTGTTTTCGAAAGACTCATTTTCCCTCGCATGACAGGACTTCGCAGTGGGCATCGTGTGGCTGTCTATAGACATTTCGCAGAATGGCAAGTACGACGTCATACGACGTCCATGTTGTCGTGTTGCTAAACTGATCCCGCAGTCGTGACTCGTGGGCATTTCATCTCTCCGGTTATCTTCTATCTCCTTCGCTGTTCCTCACGGCGTGCCTTGAGGAAGGGAGCCAAGTCCCAAACTCTTCCATTGCATGGAAAATCCATCAATATGGAAGATTCGTTCTTGTCATTGCGTGACGCCCAAGAAGCTGGATACAGTCGTCTGCGACAGATTTTCAGAGGACCGAGTAAGAGTGAATATATTGACTCTCTTGAATCCGGGAAGCACCGAGATTGACTTGTATTGTTACTGCGCTAACATCTTGTAAGTGCTGCACCCTTTACCACGGTGAGTCGTCATTCTAACCTATTTCGATTGAAATCGAACATGGTTTAGTTGGACTCAAATTTATCACGTCGTCCAAGATCGTGGAAGTTTCATTTCAAGGTCAACCTCGGCGATTTATCATCGATTTCATCTCAGTGCGTCCACCCGGGACAGGTCACCTGGTCAGCTCTATAGCCGCAGAGGTTAAATGACTTTCACTCCGTTCCCAATCCCTTTTGTGGACAACAGGATGGGATGCATCCGTTTGCATCTTGGGAAATGACACCGATCAGCAGTTCGACTATCTTCACAAGGTATGCCGTCATGGGACTCTTCGGACTTGATGCACCGAATACGATACTGACACGTGCGTGCCTTTTTATCCAGTTATTGAGACCCTTGAGCAGGCCACGCCATCAGAGGCATATGCCAAGGTCGGAGGGCCCAACAAAACGATTGCGGAGATACGTGACTTGGATCGAGATCCTTCTTACAAGACCGGACTTATCTGTACATTTTGGTGAGTCGCGCCTGGGGTGTACTCAGGATACAACTACATTAATGTGATTATCTAGGTCTCAAACCACCGCAAGGCATTTCGCTCCATGGTCCCCCCGGAACAGCCAAAACCCATTTGGCACGTGCTATAGCGGCATCTATGAGGTCTTCTGTTATCATTCTTAACGGACCAGAGCTATCGCCAGCATATCACGGAGAGACTGAAGCCCGACTCCGAGAAGTTTTTCGAAATGCACGCGCCAAGAGCCCGTGTATCGTTGTCTTGGACGTCGTTCCACGACGCGAGGGGGCCGGTGGAGGTCGAAAAGCGAGTGGTCGCGACGTTACTGACAATCATGGACGGAATGGAAGGTGAAGCGGCCAGCCGCTCCATGGAAAGGGTTGTGGTCATCGGAACGACAGACCGGCCCAATACAATCGACTCACGGCCAGGAAGATTAGATAGGGAATTTGAGATAGGTAAGCACTAAGCCACCACGTGGACATCGAAATTGAAATCTTGTTTCGTTCCCCCCCGTGCTATATCAAGGCGTACCAGATGCCGAAGCACGTTCAGCGATCCTGGAAATTCTACTCGCTAAAACGCCTCATTCGATATCGCAGGCCGACCTTCGTGCTCTTGCGAGTCGCGCACATAGATACGTTGAAGCCGACCATTTCAGACCTCTCTGATACCTCAGAGAGCGTTCGCCCATCTGCGATGCGATCTGTCTTCCTGGATACACCGCCAGTGAGGTACTCTGATGTTGGCGATCAAGCAGCTACTATGCAGAAGTTGCGCGAGGTGGTCGAACGGTCATCGCTTCATCCCGACGCTTTCGAAGAAATTGGGCGTGTGGCCCTCTCCCGTACGGACCATGTGGATGTAGCAAGATAGTCCTTGCACGTGTTTGTGCCACAGAGAGTGAGGTCAACTTTGTAGCTGTGAAGGGGCCCGAGGTAGGTAGTATATTCTCCCCTATGCTTTGTAAATTCTTCATCCAGCTGCTGAGCAAGTACGTTGGAGAGTTGGAGAGAGCAGTGCGTGAGATATTCAGGAGAGCACGTTCCGCATCACCATCCATCATATTCTTCGTTTGTCCTTCTCTGCTTGCAGTGCTACATGATGGTTGACTAGGATGAGATCGACGCACTCGGCACGTCTCGGTCGGACTCTGAAGGAGGATGTGCTTCGTTCCACGAAGGGGTACTGACGAGCTTGTTGAATGATGAGCCCAAGGATTGGTCGGCGTTACCATCATTACGGCCACGGATAGACCTGATGTCATGGTGAGATTACTATGGATGTAATTCTATTAAGGCGTGACTCGACTGTCAAAGATCCCGCGCTGACGCGACCCGTGGCTTGTCCAGAGTCTTTGGTTACATCGGCACCGTGCTTCCAATGACGAACATCATGATGAATGAGGCGAGTAATCTCGTCATTATTGTTGTTGATTGCATTCTTCGACGAAGTCTTAGCCAGCCAACCAGCATTCGCGACCACCATTTATCCGCCATCGATCCGCATACAGCATGAGTCGCACAGTCCCATACCAGAGTCGAGAGAGAGGTCTAGTAACGAATGGTATGGGTTCATTGGGAAAAACTGAGCTGACGCCGTATCCTTTTGATTCAATGAAGACTCTGACACCACAGACATAAACCCAGCTTACGTCTTCCACGCTACCAGAATGGTCTCGCTCCGTACAACAGTGCCGGAAACGAGAACACATTTACACCTCACTGACAGCAATCCAGCAACAAATACACGCAACGAGTAGCAACAACGGAAAGCAAGAAAGCGAACAAGGTATAGTCGAGTAAACTAGGCTCCGAAATCATGATGTACATACGGAATCCGTTGATCAAATGACACATCCGCCAGTGTCCACACTGCCTTGTGCAGCGCAAACGCTGCACGTGTATGATCTAGCTGGCCCGACACATCGATCATACTGTATTATCGTAAAACATCGGCGTGATCCTCTGTGTCTCTATCGTCGACAGCCCACATAGTCCCAATCACGGAACGGAATCCTGCATGCTGCATAACCCACGCCAGATGGATCATCTCGTCTGGGCATTTATCGTTACCGACTGTGGTATGACATGCAGAGAGGTACGCGAACTGGGCATTCTGTAGTTCACACCGAATGATGTGCTCGAATGAGAACCGTCCGTCACGGAGCGCAAACGCAAACTCGAACGGTCGTTCCCGGTTCGGAATACCGTGACATGCAAAATGAACCCATTCGTTGTTGCAGAGCGCTTCGGCAACCTGGGCGGTGCATGACTGAGATCCCTCGATGCGTGTGAATGCGGTGACCGTCGATGCGCTCGGCAATGTTGTCCAGTTCAGCAGCTACGGAAGGGAGTTCTTTCTCTCCCTTGGCGTTCGCCTGACAGATGGCAATGAATCGTCTCTTTTCAGCCGATGGTTTATGCCATCGTCGAGCGTGGATGAGGGCGGTAAGGGCGGGGGTGTAGGAAGATATATGTATAGAGCTCAGCGAGCTTTGGTTGACCCTTGCGATACCGACCAGCCACATGCAAGGGAAGAAGAGAGAACTCGGCAGTGGGGCACCACCAAATGTGTAGTTGTGGTGGATGTATTGTCCGGAGGAAGTCGACGATGGGGGAGACGACCTCATCCCAGATTTGCCACAAAATAATAACGAACTCCCTCGTCACGTCCATCAATTTCGTCCGAACAGTCAACTTATATGGCGCCGATGTCAAATTTTGAACGCGACCTCTTGTTATCTTCAATGGGATGTGAACAGAATCCCGATCAAGTAAGACGATGAGCGCGTCACAGCTGTACTTGCTCGCGTTCACGACGACGATAGGACCTTCTTTGGCAGCTTTTTGCAAATCGGAGAAGAGTGGTGGCAAGAGGGAACGTGAGAGATGGGGCAACCTGCGGATCTCATCCACTACTTTTTGTAATTCGACATTGAGACGCCATACACGATCATGTTGATCGGGGCTGGATGAGCGAAGGGCAGTGCGAATGAGGGAGGTGAGGTGCGTGAACCTTTTCGCCAATGACTCGCCTTCAGGGCCCAACGCTATAACATTGTCAGCTGGAGGACGAAAGCGAGCGAGCTGGCCCCAGAAGACACTGCGTCCTGTTCGAGAAGTTCGACAGCTTTGGTAGGAGAGAGATCACGAAGGCAAGCTGAGAATGCGTCCACTGTTAGCGTCGATGTGCGACTTTTGAGGATGTCTAGATGTTGAGGCAACGGCGGGAAAGCAACGAGATGATTGATGAGTGAGAAGTTTCATAAGCCAGGACTGTCGTCGGATGCTGAAATTTCTCTGCGACATCGATCCATGCTCTCGCGGTCGACAGATGCATCAGAAGACATGATTTGCCAGAGGGAGTTTTTCGATCTAAATATTGATGGAAAGAATATAGACACTGCAGCAACCGAGCGCTTGTTCCATTATTCATCGAGAGCAATGCCTCGGTGATCCCTGAGATGGGCTAGGGGCATCATTACTAGGCATGCCCCAGATAACTACTATATCCAGGAGCTACCCTCTAACTCCACCTTAGCCCTCATCGCGCTGTCTTAGTTATCGTTGCCGTGATTATTTATACTAGTAGCCCAGAAAAGTAATAGATCATTTGGTAGACGCTTTCAAGATGTATGTGGGTTTCTTGCGCCGCTCTGTGCCAGTTCGAGGCTTTGTTGTGCGAAGTGGATGAATGCTGATGAGATGCCTCTGCGCAACAGCAGAGATGAGGCGGCGTGCTCCGACGAGACGTTAGTTAGATCATACCATCATTTCCGGGAGCTACGTTAAATCTTTGTAACTCCCCAGTATGTCATGTGCTATAGATACCGATGAGTTCTGATAACCTTCAGGGAAGGCAAAGTTGCTGACTCTTGTCATCTGTTATTTATTTCTCGACAGTTTCGGCAGCTTTTGTTACCTACATGCCAACGAGGACCCTTTCGCATTTCCACAATGCAGCCTTCCTGCATCACATAATGGGAGGATTGTACATCACCTTCGGTCCCAAATCAGGTTCCATATGAATTGTTGATTTACCGGGGAGATCATATAACTACACAGGAACCACTGGGCCACCCTCTACGACTCTTCGTCTTGGTGTGTTGTTTGGCGTTGCACTTCCTCTTGCACCTGCAATGTCCTCTGACCTACAATCTGCCCTGGAGGATCTCCAGCTCAATGATTATATATCCCGTATGCTCAGTTGTCCCTCCAGCGAATGATTGCGCTTACAGACTATCGCAGTTATTGTCATCGTGGTTGTTGTATATGACTATTGTGAGTTGTCATTCTGCACTCTCTCCTCTCAGTCCGTTACAATCATTTATGATTCGACTTCTGGAGTCATCACCTTTCCGAGAGAGGTGGGTTATTTACAAACTGACTCCCCAATGTCTACTCATTGGTTGACAAATTCAAAGATTGACTACGTTTGGGTAAGAAAGCAACGATGACCAGTCAAGTGCTGTGTCCCTGACGGTATGACAGTGCAAACGCTGGACATGGATCTCTACAATGTTTATCTTAGTGGGTATCGACTTATCTCACACATATTCCGAGGTGACAGTTCCTTAGGCGCGTTATGTTGGTCTTTCTTACATAATGTAAGCCTGTAATTTCCAAATGGATAATGGATAATAAGGCTAACAGGGATGTATGCATCCTGGAGCTTTAATGCCCTTGGTATGTTCAAAGTGCAACCAGAGGTCCATTCATCTGACCAAAGATTCATCCAAAGGTGGTAGTACATTTGTTCCTGGGCCCCACACAGTCAGTCATTTTGCGGGCTAGTATGTGACCGGCAACGACTTATTTTTTGTAGACGCATGTACTTTGCACAATTCAGGTTTCAAATAGTACTGACCATGCTTCCATAGTTGTAAGGGAGTCAAGCAATTTCTTTCGTGACACCAGAGCGACGAATAAATATTTCAAAGGCACCATAATCTTTATGGTACAAATTTGGACATACCAATTATTTCTCCCCGTTGCTGATTGTGAGTGACCGAACCCTTCATGTGATTTCCCATTGACAATTTAAAATGGCAGGGGTTATGATCATGGGGGTGTATGCAATGTGGAATCGATCCAAACGCATACTTTATGCCCTTTTGTTGATTTATGTGCCACAGACCATAATTTCCCTTGTTCTCGCAGTCATCTATTACAACCCCAACACCGATTTATCAGGTGTGTCTCGACCTGAATTGCATGCGACATCGAAATCTCACGCAGGGGAAATCCACGCGATGCCTTTCCTTCAACAGTTTCAGTAATTCAAGTCACCAATTTCTCTTTTTGCGATTTAGGCGTCGACGACACAACCATACTTTATTGGTGTGATCCTCTCCTGCGATTTGTTCTTTCCACTGCGCTTTTGGTTCTTGCTATTGCCCAAACATTGAGGCAGTCAGCTGAGATGTACAAAGCGACGAAGCAGTGGCAACCTAATCGATACATGCGACTCCTCGTGAGGGAAGGAATTCTTTATTTCCTTGCGTACGTCTCGATTTCACCACTCTCATTTCCATTCGTTTTCCTATGATCACTGGCCTATGTTGTTACTGACCACTTGGGTGTTTCCTCTGGATATCTAGGAACGTGCTTTGCAATGTCATTGGCGCGGTGACACTAACCAACATTCCGATGCTCTTCCTGTATGCGTTTAGTTATACAGCCCTATTCATCATGGTGCCTCGGTTCATTATCGGGGTGCGAGAGCTGTATGAACGCGACCTCCGTGGACGCTGGCAAGGGATTGACACCGGATTCGGTATCATATCGCAATCTATTTCCAGCCAACAGGCTGCCGTGTCTGCCATCGAATTCGCAGATGCTGCCCCTGGCCAAAGTCAGGCCGTTGAGGAAGAAGCAGATGAATCGGAGGGTATTCGACTAGAGGAGCGTCGAGGTGACGAGAGCCGGGTTTGAACGAAGACGGAGCTCGGAGCACTGGTGCCAGTCGATTGAGGAAAGATGGTGGAAGAAAGCGGTGCTATTAGACGATCGTCTCGGATGATCGGACGGTGCATCTGATTTGCCCATCCATGTATATTTTGTATTCTCATTTCGCCGTTTCGTCAGTGCAGCAGTGTATAAATGCTCCATTGAAAGCATGAATCGAATATTTATTTATTGATACGCATGTTCGTGCTCTGGGGCCGCAGCCGAGTGCTGAGCCTGAGGCCTGAAGACTCAAGATAAGATAAATCAGAGGCGATCTGGCTTGAGGCGTTAGAGAATAACACAACTGCAGAACTGAGTATTAGTGGTCAGTGCAACGTCTCATGGTGATATCGCCTCTTGTCGTACCCATCAGTACATGTGGGTGGGTGACGTCCGGTTCCTCGTTAGAGAAATTCTCGCACGGGTTGTCTCGTGCGAGCAGAAAACAGAAGCAGAAGCACTAGTATGATTGAACAAGGTGGTGCAACACGACAGAAACAGGGACTAAAATGCAACGACTAATAGGTTAACGCGAGGAAAAGGAAGACAACAAGAGAAAAAGCAATAGCAACAGCAAAAAAGAAACATGTCTCGTGTGAGGGGAGACAGATAGATTGGCAATGGGGAGATTGAGTGGCAATGGCGATGGAATGGGAGATGGATGCGTGCAAGGATGAAGTTAATAGTACGATGCTGAAACATGCGGAAATGGAGGTAGTCACGGGAAATTCTTGAATCCGACCGTCCGAATGACCATGGATATCCAAGACTGAGGCGGCGCGAGATGGGGGATGCATCGATGAGTGTGTACGCGAGCATACCGCAGACCCGGCTCTGGACCCCAACGAGACCGAATTTGAACCCGATTGGGAGCTGCGGGGCCCACGTCGCCGTCGACAGCCCACGCTGGACGAACGCAAGCTGCGCGGGAAGGCGCTCAGTAGACCCACGCTGTCCTCACCCTCTGCTGCCTCATGGGGACCCTCTACTCCACTCATTTGAGGTCTACACAATCGACCGGAGACCGAGACACATCCGAATCGCCCATGTCGCAAGCGACGACTGGATCTGTCATGCCGAGTCCTACGACTCGAGGAAATTGACGTGCCACGGGTGTGCGGGCGATGGAATTGAAAAGGGTAATACTTTCTTCCACCTCCTTTTCTCCCCCTTCATCTTCCTCGATGTCTTCCACCTTGACCGCTTCCTCTACTTGTTTGGGTCCAGTGGATCGATGACGCTCGGAGCTGCTTGAGACAAGTGACCTACGCCTTTCCTTCCGCGAACTTGGCGATGGTGGGAATGGTATTTGATCCTTGGATGACACCTGCACACCACATACCGCAAAATGGGTACGGCAACCTCATCAACGGCGCCAAAGGTCCACCAATTTCCCGAACCTTGAATGATCATCTCACCACCTTGGAAATGATATCGCACAGCTCAAGTACTTGCGAAGGCACGACACCCGCCTTGTCGTCTATCCTTGGATATGCAAACAAATCTTCCGAAAGAACACCTCGATGTGCAGGAGGCGGAACAGAGGGCAAGCTCACTGCCGCCAACACTTGTTCGACTTCAAAGGCGGGCGTGGCCGATACGCCAGGCAGTTCTGCCCCCCCTGCTTCGTCCTTCACCATGTTCATGCTCCATCGCGTAGGTGGTTTGACGGTGAGACAGAAATCGATTGCCTCTTGGATGCGCAGACGCGTGCACGCTTTCCAGCTCTACGGAAGGGCATCGGCGTCCTCGTTTCCATCACTGTAAATGGACGGGGACTTTTCGTGACCCTCTTCCTCCCATCTAAAATGGGAACCAGAGTCCCGCACAGCCTTGTTCGCTCAAGATCCATAGGCAGACGAGGGGTTAGAGACGCGAGTGAGACGAGTGTAGATATACCAGCTGATGAAGAGGAACGGTCCATGTAGCATTGGCGAACAACACGCCGCGGGCATAATCCGTCAATGTGCCATCGGACGTGCGGAAGGAGGTCGTATCGCAACCATTGAAGCCAGCTTCGATCAAATTAACGTATTCCGGATTCGCGGTTGAAAACGACAGAAGCAATGCGACGCGGAGACCTGCAGGAGGTAAGAGGAGCGAGACTGTGGGCAAGTTCTGTGAATAAAACCAGAATGTTTCGGCGAGACCATCGCGGAGGCTACAAATTTCCCCAAAGAAGGCCGAGTATCGGATGTACTGCATGAAGCAGAAGTTGGTGTACGACCTCATGGAGGTAAGGCTGAATGCGGAGGATGAAAGGTAGAATAGATTGATGCGCGGTCGTTCTGAAATAGTCTCAGTTGGAGTTGACTGTAAGAGCGAGAGGGCAATTACTAACACGCCATCGGCGGTAGGAGTAAATGAGTTCGTAAACCACAAACACAATGATGATCCAAACCAGCCAGCAAGCTAAATAAGCCGCCACGCCAAGAGCCCAATTCTTTCCAGACCCTGGCACGCCAGGTGCTGTCGGACCAGGATGTTCCGCGACCCTACCAGCAAGGAGTGAACGAGGAAACAAAACGAAATGAAAGGACACGCACTGCAACAACATAAACACAGCATTGAAATAAATAAAAAAGGTTTGCAGAGGGATGTGATAAAACGTGAAAAAGGGAAAGAGGTAAAAGTAGAGTCTGGCGAAGAGGGTTGGGTTTCGCACCAGTCCCAAATGGAAACCGTTCGAGTTGAACTTTGGACGAACGCGATCGTGCGTATGGGCCTCGGGGTCAGCGTGGGGCTTAATCAGCCGTCGTTGGGCGGGACCAGACCCGAGGGCGCATGAAGCGCGTCTGCTCGGTGATCTCATGATTATCCCGGCCAGGTGGGATCCTGAAGAATGACGACACGAACAGGACGTGCGGTGGGCTTGCGACCAACGTTGAACGTTTCAACGGGGGTCAACCCAGTGGCGAGCTGTCCATTGGATGAGTCAATGGTAGAGCCAGGAAGAATAGCCTCCTGGGGTGGCCAGACGACGACGGTTGCGTGGAGTTCGTCCAGTCCAGGAGACAGTCGCTCATTGGATGCGTGCCTCCTCATATTCTGGTATCTTTCGGTTGTTACAGTGAGTCCCTCATATAAACAGCCTTGCCGACTTGCGTTGCTCGACCGGGTGCAAGTTAATACCGTGAGACCAAGAGCCATTCACTGTCACTCACGCGTAGCCTAGCATCGATTAGCCTACACTGCTCACACAATGTCCCTGCGTCGCCTTACTCTATTACTACATACCTCGAACGTGCATTATTGTCCATTTCATGATCTCAACCACCGTGTCTATGGCCTGAACGACCCGCTTACAGCCCAACTGCATCATATACGACCCAATCGGGATCTGACAAGCTTTACAAAAAATGCAAGTCGAGCATAAACGAACAAGCTATTCTGCGGTGAGTACAATTCAACAATGTTCCAAATCAGAAAATCTTGTTGGAGATATCACCCATTTCACCTATGATACCACATGTGCAGATTGAATGTCACATCAGGAAAACCCGTAAGGTATAGTAGCACAAAGAACGTACATGCGGGGAATTGTATGCCGAGTAGGCTTGTACCATCGAAGCTCCTCTTCTATGCCCAGAACGCTCTTCCATTGTGGTAGCCGACCCACTACTAGTGGTTTTTTCTTCTGGTTCCAATCACTCGCAATCGAAAGGCGATGACTGTATCCAAATCTGGCATCCGGGTCGTCGAGGAAGTATCGTTGTAGTCCTGGCAAGCGGAGCATGAGGAACAGAAAAACAGCGCTTCGGAGCGTATCCCCACTCATGCCTGGTTTATCCAGGCCATAGTCCCTCCCAAACTTCTGGACCTATTCATGTATCACTTAATAGCTATACACACGAAATGGATGATGACCAGTGGGAGCCCATGCTGGACGTCCAGTGGGCTCAGTAAAGGTGTCAGGTTTCGCCGCCGCAGTAGACCTGTCAGAAAGGGCGTCGACACTCCAAGAACTGAAAAGCGTCAATATAAATTTGAGAACTCACATGGTGGTTATGGCGTGCAATGAATAAGGATATCAGATGCTCGACTCAGATTGAACTTGAATACTTATATTTGAGTTGAACAAGAGGATCAAGTGCGCAAGGAGACATTGATCCTGGCGCTGGACCCTGATGTCCTCAATCTCCTTTTGTGGAAAGTTCCTGACGCGGGAGAGTCTGAGGATCAATCACATTGAACGTTTTATGCCACCTCCAGGGATGGGGTCGTGGAATAAAATCCCCTGTCATTACTGTCATTACTTGAGTCAACGGGCACCTTTGGCACTGGGAACACGTCTATTGAATCGTCTCGCTCGGTGTTGTCCGAGGCACCAAACTTGGTGTCAGCATGATCACGAATCGGTCCGTTGTCTCTGCCAGGTACGACGCCCTTAGGTCGCCGCAGCGCGGCCCTGTTTTGTGTTTGTCAGTAAACGCATACGTTGTAAGTACACGTTACACTGGGCGTCTTGCCAGTCTACGGTCGCTTCTTTGGTTGCGACCTACTCGCACAACATCCCCGTGGTCCCACAACCCCCTTCATAGTGTGTCAGGTCCACATGGATTCACAGGGTACGTGCTTATTTTCGTGCCAGATACAGAGAAGAAAACTGATTCATTTACCAGACCGCTTCCGTCCACGCGCAGAATCCCTCCCTGCCGACTTTAAGCGAAGAAGCTGGCGCAATGGATTGGATGTACATTCAAATGGTACTTGCTTATCTCTGCCTGTTTCGAAAGATCGAAATCATGTCCCACCTTGCCAGTGGATCAACTGCATTCACGGGCGTATTTTCTTGCGGACCAGTTTAAGCAAGGAGGCGGGCGCCGTCACATCGACGAGGCCATCGTACTTGATCGTTTGGCACTGGAACTTTACTCACCCGCACACTCCATGCGATCGGATTCATTGAATCGGCTTGCAATTCACCTCACTAATAGGTACGACCAACTTGGGGAGATGACGGATATTGAGGAGGCTCTTGTCTTCCACCGAGAGGCACTGGCACTTCACCCACCAGGGCACCGAGATCGTTCAATGTTTTTGCTCTACCTCGAAATTGGCCTCGACGCTCGGTACAACCAACTTGGGGAAATAGAGGACATCGAGGAGGCCATCGTTTTCTGCCGAGAAGCGGTTACGCTACCCCCGCCAGGACACTGGGATCGTTCAGTGTCGTTGAATACCCTTGCAAACTATCTCGCCACTCGGTACCGTCGGGTTGGCACAATAGAGGATCTCAACGAGTCCATTATCCTTGAGCGAGACGCACTCGCATTTCGCCCACCCGGCCACCCCATGCGATCGATCTCTTTAACTTATCTTGCAAATCGTCTCTGTAGTCGATACGAACAGCTTAGGGCAATGGGGGATCTTGATGAGGCTCTTTTCCTCAGCCGAGACTCACTTGCACT
This sequence comes from Fistulinella prunicolor, assembly GCA_038089875.1. Lineage (NCBI taxonomy): Eukaryota > Fungi > Basidiomycota > Agaricomycetes > Boletales > Boletaceae > Fistulinella > Fistulinella prunicolor. The sequence goes on along the minus strand of JBBPLP010000085.1, from coordinate 9,629 downwards.
TTGCCCGCCGGGGTATCGGGACCGTTCACATTCTTTGACCATCCTTGCAAGTCATCTCTCTAATCGCTACTACCGGCTTGGAACAAAGGAGGACCTCAATGAGGCCGTTGATCTTGACCGAGAGGCACTTGCACTTCGCCCACCAGGGTACCCAGATCGTCCTGTATCTTTGCATAACCTCGCGGCGGATCTCTGCTCGGCATAGCGCGCTTGGTGCGGTGGATGACCTCGATGAGGCTATTGTTCTCGGCTGGGGTGCACTTGCGCTTCGCCCACCAGGGCACCCAGACCGTTCGCCTTCTTTGATCAACCTCGCAATGTGTCTCTCTACTCGTTACGACCAGCTCGGGGTAACGGAGGACCTCGATGAGGCTATCGCCCTTGGCCGAGACACATTGATGCTTTGCCCGCCGGGGCATCCTGTTTGACCTGTTTCGTTGAAGCGTCTTGCACGCGACCTCTGCACTCGCTTCCTGGACTCAAGCCAGCTGAACGATCAAGAGGAGTTCTTCAGTCTCTATGCTCAACTCGTGGATATACCCCAAATGGCGTCTTCTTCTGATCTATCTGCCGCTAGGGCATGGATCTTCATGGCAGAGTTTTTCCATCATTCCACGACACTCCTAGCATATGAAACCTTTCTTCAATTACTTGTGCACCATCTGGCTAGTTTACCATCATTACCTCAACATCTGGACCTTGTCAAGGAACTGATGTCGTCACTCGCTGTAGATGCGGTCTCGGCTTGTCTTCGCAACCACTCTCCTATCAAAGCTGTTGAGCTCCTCGAACAGGGACGTGATGTGTTTTGGAGCCAGCTGACTCGCCTCCGCTCCCCAGTTGGCGACATTATAGCATCTGGACCGGCAGGAAAGACATTGGCGGACAAGTTCACGCATCTGACGTCGCTCATTCGCAAAGCTCTTGACACTCCGGGTCAAGATCAGCATGACCGTGTGTGTCGTCTAAACGTCGAATTACAGAAAGTCGTGTCAAATATCCGCAATGTACCTGGTCTCTCGTGTTTCCTTCTGCCGTCGCTTTTCTCCGATCTCCAACAAGCTGCCAGTGGGGGACCTGTCATTATCGTGAATGTGAGCAGGTATAGTTGTGACGCGCTCATTGTCCTACTCGATCGGGACTCGGTACACATCCCATTACAGATCACGAAGGAAAACGTGCAAGCCCTGTCATCTGCAGTTCATAGATCAACCGTTCGCGCAAAGTTTATGGACGTGACAAAAGAATTCGCCAGTATCTTACGGGAAATCTGGGACAAGATTGTTTCACCCATCGTTCAGGTCCTTCGGCCGATCTATCCACCATAGTCGCGCATCTGGTGGTGCCCCACCGCCGAGTTCTCTCTTCTCCCATTGCACGCTGCTGGTACACATAGATCGGGCCAACCGAAACTTACGGATCTCTACGTCTCATCTTACACCCCCATACTGACCGCCCTCATTCGTGCCAGACGGCAGGAACCATCAAATCTTCCGATTCGAGGAAAACACTTTGTCGCGATCGGTCAAGCGAAAGCAAAGGGAGAGAGCGAACTTCATTCCGTAGCCATGGAATTGACCAACATTGGCCAACGCGTTGGCGACCTTGCTACATTCACGCGCATCGAAGGATCGGATTCCTGTATCTCCCAAGTCAACGAAGAGTTAAGCAAGAACGAGTGGGTTCATTTTGCCTGTCATGGTATCCCCAACCGGGAACGACCGTTCGAGTCTGCATTCGCTCTTCACGACGGACGCTTTACTGTCCAACGGATCATGCAGTGCGAGTTGGAGAACGCCGAATTTGCCTATCTATCCGCTTGCCATACGATGGTCGGAGATGAAAAGAGTCCAGACAAAGTGATCCATCTAGCGTCGGCGATGTAATTTGCTGGGTTCCGTTCCGTGATCGGGACGATGTGGGCGGTGGACGATGAACAGACGGACAAGATCACCTCAAAGTTCTATGACAACATGATGGATGAGGGTCACTGAAGTGAGGGGTATATCGTTTGATCAACGAATTCTGTATGTGCATCTCGGAGCCTAGCTTCACTTAACTGTCTCCCTGTTGGCCCACTTTGTTTCGGTTTCTTGTATTCGTCGGTTTGTTTGTGGCTGCTGTCTGGTGCCCCCTCCCGTAATGCCTCGCGGCTATCGACTTAAGGTGAAAGAAGTTGGGGTGAAAAGTATACGTCTAAAATCGTGTGGGGATTTTGTTCGAGAGAGTACGTTCTTTGTTTCGACCATTTACCCCTTATTGGAATCGATGAACACACGAGGTAATCTGGCTTGTCTTAGTACTGGCGCAGTTGGATGGTCGTCGTAGGACCTGGTACAGTGTCACTCTTGCTGCCGGTACTCGTGGTCGCTTTGCCGCATTCCTATATTTATTCACCACTCGATTTTATGCAAGATTTCGTTTCCTTGGATGAAGAAGAACGTCAGTGACTCGAGAACGTACCATGCGACCTACCAGAGCCACCGGAGCCACCAAATAAACCTTCATGGCGACGATATGAACTCCCGCGTGTGGTGCATAAGGGGGACCAACCAGTGGTGCGATGAACGCGTCTGGAGCACCTGAGAGCAAGGAGGACAGGCCAAAGTACATAAGATGGAACGAACAGAACGAGCAAGTAACTCACCTTGGAGAACTTAAGACGAGCCAGATTACTGAGGCGGCAAGGTGGTCGAGCCAAGAGGCCAGGTGAACGGGTAAAATGGCAAGACGAGCGCGTCGGGAGTGCATAGGTCCCAGATGTATACTAGGAGAGATTAAGAGACGTCAATAGTGATTGGTACCCTTAGAGCATCTGAAACAGTGACTGGATGGATGAGATATAAGACTAGATCAATGACACAACGAGTTGAGCGAGAGATTCGCAATGAATTGAAACGGAGACGCTAGCCGGAGACGAGGCGAACAACATGAGCGCATCGAAGAACATACCTAGGCCATTCATACCATCGGGAAAGCACCACAGGCAACTCATAGACCATCCAAACACGCTGCATTGACGGGGCAAGCTCAAGTCGAACGCTAGAAGGGCCCTCAGTCGGGCGGACACAACTTCAAGAGACTCACCGTGTCAGTAACATTAGGCAGACGATCCTAGTAATATTGGGCGAGTCAGAGCTATAGTACATATAACTCGCTTGGAAAGCTGGGCATTCGCACCCCAACTACTACTTATGTAGTAGTAGTACACACGATTGATGCCAATTTCGGCAGGAAACAGTTAGACTCGTGACCAGTCCGTCCATGGGGTAGTAAGCCTTGGCTGTATGAGGCAAACCGTCGATAGCCTCACAGACGGACTGGTCATGAGTCTAGGAGACAGTGAAAGTTTGAACCACCGGAGTTTGCCAAATTTGGCGAATAACCCAGCTTTAGCGCAAGTCGTCTCCGAGATCACCGCGCTGGTGACGGATCCATCTGCCATCTGAAACTCACGCGCATGACAAATATACATTTGTCGCGGAATATCTCGAACCCAGCTGAGCGTCATATAACTGGACATGCTGTACTGTGCGTCTACCAGCATTTACAGTCGCCTCTTTGTCCCTCCTCCAGTTGGACTTGAACGTCCCCAAACGAGCCATCGTATACTAGCACATATCAATCTTGATAAGCCCATATGCATTCAAAAGGTACGTGTTCCTTCCTGTGGGTACCCGTGTGAGCGGTACTGAATTACCTACCAGAACGATTGTGCCCACGGGCGAATTCCCTCCCTGACGACTTCAAGCAAAGAGGTTGGTGCGATGACGTACATATAAAAGGTATGTACTTGTTTCTTTCTGCCGGTTTCAGAGAACAGAGATGACGTCCCACCTTGCTAGTCGAACAGCTGCATTCACGGACGGATTCCCTCGCGAACGAGTTTAAGCAAGGAGGCGGGCGCCATCACATCGACGAAGCGATCACCCTCGATCGTGAGGCACTTGAACTTTGCCTACCACACAGCCACATGCGATCGGTGTCTTTGAGTCGACTTGCAATTCATCTCACTGATCGGTATGATCAGCTCGGGGAGATAACGGATGTCGAGGAGGCCATTGTTCTCCACCGAGAGGCACTGGTTCTTCGCCCGCATGGACACCCTGCTCGTTCGCGGTCTTTGCTAGGCCTCGCAGACAGTCTTACAAAACGGTACGACCAGCTCGGGGTAATAGAACACCTCAATGAGGCCATCGTACTCGACCAAAAAGCACTCGCGCTTTGCCTACCAGGGCACCCTGATCGTCCGCGATCTTTGCTCAATCTTGCCGTTCATCTCGCCACGCGGTACAATCAACTCGGAGTAATGGAGGACCTTGATATGGCCATCATCCTCGACCAAGAGGCGCTCGCGCTTTGCCCATCACAACACCCTGATCGCTCGCAGTTTCTGTTCAACCTCGCCGTTCATCTTACCACGCGGTACAATCAGCTCGGAATAATGGAGGACCTCGATGAGGCCATTACCCTCGACAAAGAGGCGCTTGTGCTTCGCCCACATAGGCACCGAGACCGATCATGGTCTTTGAACGGGCTTGCAGTTCGTCTCTCCATTCGCTACAACCAGCTTGGCGCAATGGAAGACCTCAACCAGGCCATTATTCTTGACAGAAATGGACTTGAACTTCGCCCACTCGGTCATCCAATGCGATCGGTCTCCTTGACTTGTCTTGCAGAACATCTCCACAAACGGTACATGCGGCTTGGGGGAATGGGGGATCTTGACGAGGCTATCTCTCTTGCTCAAGATGCACTTGCACTCTGCCCGCCAGGGCACCTGGATCGTTCACATGCTTTGAACAACCTTGCTGTTTATCTCTCTAATCGGTATGACCAGCTTGGTGATTTGGAGGACCTCAATGAAACCATTGTCCTCGACAAAGAGGCATTCGCGCTTCGTCCGCCAGGGCACCCAGATCGTCCAGCATCTTTAGATAACCTTGCAGCCAGTCTCTATACTCGATACAATCGATGTGGTGCGGTGGAGGATCTCAATGAAGCAATTCGCCTTAGCCAAGAAGCCCTCATGATTTACACATCAGGGAACCCTGGTCGTTCACTCTGTTTGAACAACCTCGCACTTTATATCTCTACTCGATATAGCAGACTCGGAGTGACAGAGGACATCGATGAAGCCATAGTCCTAGGTCGACATGCATTACTCCTTCGTCCGTTGGGACATCCTGAACGATCACTCTCATTACAGAATCTTGCATACGACCTCCGTACTCGGTTCACACATTCAAGTCAACGAATGGATCAGGAGGAGTTTTTCAGACTCTATACTCAGCTCGTAGATATGCCCCAAGTTGCGTCTTCCAACGATCTATCTGCCGCTGGAGCATGGATCCGCGCCGCTGAAGAGTTTCACCACTCCACTACATTGCTAGCATATGAAACTTCTCTTCAACTCCTTGTTCATCACCTGGCTACTTTACCATCGTTACCCCAATATCTGGACCGTATCAAGGACCTCACGTCGTCACTTGCTGTGGACGCATTCTCAGCATTTTTGCGGCATCAGTCTCCCACCAAAGCTGTGGAGCTTCTGGAACAGGGTCGGGGTGTGTTTTGGAGTCAGCTTACTCGCCTTCGTTCCCCAGTTGGCGACGTTAGAGAATCCGGCCCGGCTGGAAAGAGGTTGGCAGACAAGTTTATCCATCTGACTTCGCACATTCGCAATTCCCTCGACTCACCCGGTGCAGATCAGCATGACCGTGTATGTCGTCTAAACTTTGAATTACAAGGGGTCGTGTCGGATATCCGAAGGTTGCCTCACCTCTCCCGTTTCCTTCTACCCTCTCTCTTCTCCGATCTCCAACAAGCTGCCAGTGGGGGACCTGTCATCATCTTGAATGCAAGCAAGCACAGCTGTGACGCGCTTATTGTCTTCTTCAATCGGGATCCCGTTCATATCCCATTGAAGATCACAAGAGAAAACATTCAGGCCCTGTCTTCGGCAGTCCACAGGTTGACTGTTCGCGCAAAGTTGGTGGACGTGATGAAAGAGTTCGCGGGCGTTTTGCGGGAAATTTGGGACAAGGTTGTTTCACCAATTGTCCACTTCCTTCGGCCGATCTACCCCACGCAGTCGCGTATTTGGTGGTGCCCTACCGCCGAGTTCTCTCTCCTCCCGTTGCACGCTGCCGGTACATATAGGACGGGCCAACCGAAACTTGCAGATCTTTATATCTCATCTTACACTCCCACACTTACTGCCCTCATTCGTGCTAGACGACAGGAGTCGGTGGATTTTGAAACCCCAGGTAAACGCTTTGTTGCCATCGGTCAAGCAAAAGCCAAGGGAGAGAAAGAACTCCATTCTGTAGCCACAGAATTGACCAACATTGGTCAGCGCGTTGGTGGCTTCGCTACATTCACGCGCATTGAAGGATCGGAGTCCTACATCTCGCGGGTCAGTGAAGAGATGAGCAAGAACGAATGGGTTCATCTTGCATGTCATGGTATCCCCAATCGGGAACAACCATTCCAGTCTGCATTCGCTCTTCACGATGGACGCTTTACTGTCCAACAGATCATGCAGTGCGAGTTGGAGAGTGCCGAATTCGCATATCTGTCCGCTTGTCATACTATGGTCGGAGACGAGAAGAACTTAGACGAAGTCATCCATCTGGCGTCAGCGATGCAATTTGCGGGGTTTCGTTCCGTGATCGGGACGATGTGGGCTGTAGATGACAGGCAGACGAACAAGATTACGTCGATGTTCTATGACAACATGACGAATGAGTCGGGTCGTCTAGATTATACCCGTGCAGCATTCGCGCTGCACAAGGCAATGAAGGAAGTGAGAGGTATATCGTTTGATCAACGGATTCTTTATGTACATCTTGGAGTCTAGTCCAAAGTTCGCGTTTTCTCTTGGGTCCAACTGTCGGTACTCGTCATTTTGTTTTGTACTGTCTGCTGTTCTTCTTTTATACTGCTGGTAGTAATAGCAGTTCTTCAAACTTCAACCCATGTCACAACGTTTTCAAATGTTCCTTCCGCCGCTGAGTGACGGTCTAGCTCCCGAGACGAGATCTAGACCAGCTTGCTGGGTCCTTGAGCTTGGCACTCGAATCAGAACGCCACTTTTCGGGCCTGCATTGTTTCTGCGCTTTGTAAATATGGGCTGCTATATATCTCTTGGTATCTTCTATGGCTCTGCCTCGCCTGAAATCTCCTTCCGAGTCAGCGAAGCTTAGTAATTATCGGAGCAAGCCTCTTGCCAAACTCGGTGCGCCGTTCGCCCGGCAAATTCCGGTTCCAAGGCACGACTAACATCGTTCTTCTTCCTGAACTCCAACCCAGTCAATTGGCTTATTGAGGAACCTTTGTCGACCCTCGGTGCAGCCTCATTCCCTGGGAAGATCAATATTCACGCTCGTTGTGCAAGGAAGTCTATTTGTCTCCCGCTTCCCCCCATTTTTCCTTCAACGAGGGGGCGTAGACTGCGCGGCGAGGTCGAAACATCTCAGTTGTCAAGAATGGCATTGCCGTTGCCTTCAAGGGGTCCTATTCTCTACCCTGGGCGAGCTCCGTGATAATTTACGTATGTATTCATATCATATACGCCGGCGCATGCAGTTTAGATATGATTGTTGTCCTAGTGTACAGTCATAAGACCATGTATATGCGAAGCCAACTTGACTCGGCCGATAATACTTCACCCCCGGTTTGATCCTTAAAATTGTCCGCTGTACGTTTCAAACCTGGCAGGGCAGTCGGGTGCGCTCGTCGGGGCCGCTGTGTCATATTTTTGCAGCACGAGGTCAGCTTGGGGAACAATTGACTATAGTGCCAGTTCATGACGCTGCTTTTGGGTTTATGGCGCGGAGAAGAGTCAAACCCATGACTCGAGCGGCTTGGTGGGTAAGCTGTAGGGAATATATGGGGTGAAGATGATGCCCCTATGGCACACGGATGGGCCTGACAATTACCTAAACAAACCACAGGACCTACTATCTTTTGACGTGTCGGTTCAGAGTTAATGCTCGGCCCTCCGATTAGCCACTGAGGTGATGCTCATGATTGGTCAACTCGCGCATCTCACCAAGGATCAATTTTTTGCAGGCCCAAATGAGAATGTACCATCTGAAACAAACCCGTTCGGCCCGGTGGTAGGCCGATTGTGAGATAAGTGGCTTTCTTCGGAGCCTTTCGGCCGAACCAATGTCTCATCGATTGCCCGTACTTCTTACTAAGTTCCAGGAAGCAAGATGGTGCGCTCGCTTCTGATAACGGATTGCAGTATGCGCCCCAAATATTGCACGACTCTTTTAAGAGTGTTATCAGTCTTCTTGAATCCTCAAAGATTTCTCCTGTTTTGCGACGGTTGCGAATCATGTCTCAGGCTCTCCACGGTAAAAATACAATGATGGCCACACCCGGTCCCATTGATACAAGCGGGAATATATCCTCTGGTACAACACCTACTTCATCAACGGCTCCCGAAAGTATCGTGAAGGTCGACATAGAACATGCACCCGTGGAAGATGATCCACGAATTTGGTCGAATACTAGAAAGGTCAGTTCTTTGTCGGGGTATCACGAACGGACGCAGTTGACACTAACCAACTAAAAGAACGTGATCTTACTCATAATCTCGGGAGCTTCTATGATCGCAGGTTTGTGCGCCAGCATTCAGAACCGTGGGTAGTCACTTGTCTCTCAATGTGAGGACTTCGGAACCTGACGAACAAGATTCCAGCTGCAAACTCTCAAATTGAACAGGAGCTGCACGCGAGCGCTTCGGAAATTAGTCTGAGCTTATCTCTTTTCATCCTCATCCAAGGAAACTTTCCGGTCCTATGGAGTGCATTTAGCGAGATAAAGGGCAGAAAGGTATGTTATTGCCTACGTATCTATGTTCATTGATCATGTACACTGACTTGTCATCGCTAGCTCGTCTACTTGCTCTCCCTCACACTGTTCACGGTGGGCTCGGTTATCGTGGCAATTTCGAAGACAATAGGCCTTGTTATTGGCATGCGAGTCGTTCAGGCAGCTGGGTAAGCTTTTCTTCCTGCAGATGCACCTCCTTCTAGCCTCCTAATCCATTCGCCCAGTTCGAGCGCTGTGATTGCCATCGGTGCTGCAACACTCGCTGATATTTACGAACCCCATGAACGAGGCAGTATGATGGGGATATACTACTCCGCCCCCCTTCTGGGTCCCTCGATCGGGCCTGTTTTAGGTGGTGCACTCACGCAGGGTTTCAGTTGGCGTGCGATTTTTTGGTTCCTCGTGATATTGGGAGGCATCACATGTTCGGCATTCTTGTTCCTGTTCAAGGACACGTTTAGGAAGGAGCGGAGTTCTACGTACCAAAACGTGCTGAGAAGACGCGCCCGGGAGTGCGAGCTCGTGCAAGAAAAGGATGCTACGGGAGGAAAACAGTCTAACGAGAAAAAGAGATCGGAAGATGGGACTCCCGCAGCATCAACTCCTGAAGGCGATGTAGAAGCACGACCCGCCATTTTCCCGGAACACGCTATCAAAGAAATTAAGTTGTCTGTCACAGACGTTAATCCAATCCCTCCCTATCTACGAATACTAAGCCGCAAAAATAATGTCTTTATTCTGCTACCCTCCGGTGAGTACTAGAAGGTTAAACTTGACAATTC
>JBBPLP010000084.1:0-59299 GCA_038089875.1 Fistulinella prunicolor | reverse complement strand
GGCACCCAAGGGCCTCGCGGCGCGCGTGGCGAGACGGTGCATGGACAAGGGCTTGCTGATCCTGACAACTTCGATATATGAGGTCATCAGGTTCATTCCACCGTTGAACATCTCGCAGGAAGATCTTGGGAAGGGGTGTGAGATCTTCGCTACTGCTGTCAAGGAAGTTGTTCGGGAGGGGTAACTTAATTAGTACTTTGTTAGCGGGTTTGTCCGAACCGACCAATTTCATACCGGAGCAGTGCTCCACGCCTTTGAGGTCACCAAGGAACGGTTGTGGAGTCCTCCGCAAGGCCGGAGCGTCGTTGTCTCGGACGGTCATCCATGTCATTCCTCTTCCTCGCCCTCCTCACGTTCCTTCTTGCCCAAGACGGGCGCGCCTACACTCCAGCTCTCCCTTCCAACGTTACCGTTCAAGGTGTCGCTACATCCAGTCTTCACCTACAGTGGTACACGAACGGGTGCGTACTCATTGGTGTCCTTGCCGGCCGATCTCTGATGGGATTGTCGGTCCACAAGGTCTGACTGGGAAGATCTTACACACCAATCAGCCGGTCTCAATCCCAGCAACGCCCCTGTCCAGGCAAGTCTTCCGTCCTTTCAATCCTACCTCGCTGACGTCGCCAAAGGGCCTTTTTGTTCACTTCTCCGAAAATGGCGCCGGTGACGAAACCAGTGCGTCCTGTGCTCACTCATGTTCCACCATTGAGTGTCTTTCGCCGTAGCAACCACGCCATGGATTGCTCTTGTGTCCTGTGATGCCAACTCGACAAATTCATCTTCCGAAGTCGATATCTTCACCATAGCAAAGGAACGTGGTGCAAAATCAGCTGTAAGTCCCACGCCTTTTGCATTATCCGTCGGTCTCATGATCCCATGAACTAGTTACTATACTCTCTCTACTCTGAAACCTGCATAATCACCCCGGGATATCAGAGTTCGGCCCTGGATGTCTTTACTACCCAGACATTGGATTCTTCTCAGTTTGTCTTCTCTTGCCCTCCATCCAGCTCCAACTGAACTATTGGATCTTTTTAGGCGCATTGAGTACGAATTCGGCCAATTTGGACCACACAGCCAGGCATATTACGGATACTTCAATGCCGCGATGCTAAACGACGCTACAGAAGTGTTTGACAAGACGGCTACATCCGGCTATCTGGATGCCCCTGGTTTCTTGTTTGCCACCATACTATCTTATGACGCAAATGACGGTGGTGTATCCGACGAGCCAGAACGCGATGCCAATGGAACGTCGTCGAGCTCGGGTGACAGTGGTGATAGTGATAGTGGCGACTCTCAAAACACAGGCATCGCTATGTAAGACGTTCATTCAAATGCCCGTACATGTCTGACTCCTTCACAGGATAGTTTTGTACGCCATTACTGGTTGCGTATCTGCTTTATTTTTTGCTGTCATTGTATCAGGAGTACGTCATGTTGACACAGCAGCGATATATGCTACTCACGGACATACAGGCTATCAGAGCTATTAGGTATCCGGAGAGATATGGCCCACGTGTGGCTGATCCCACACTAGGCGGTGGACAAAGCCGGGCCCGGGGTCTTGGGAGAGCGATTTTGGACACCTTCCCCGTCGTCAAATTTGGACACTCGGACCGGCACCCCACCTTTCCCAATCGCAAAGACATTGAACTAGCAGCTACGGATACTGGATCAAGTGCTGTTGTAGTGCCCGACTCCATGGAGCTAGCACAGCGAAGCTTTACGGCGGCGCACGACGAACAACATGAAACAGTTACCTCTTCAACCGGTGAAAAAGCAAGAGAAGATGATCGACCACTTGAAGGAACAAGCCGAGTTGAACAGCCACCTCAAACAAACACGATGGAAGGTGGAGCATCCCGCATACCTACATCTTCACGCGAAATGGATTCAGGAATGCCTGAGTGTATTGGACGGGAGACGTGTCCGATTTGCATTGTTGACTTTGAAGAAGGAGATGACCTACGGGTGCTGCCATGCGAAGGAAAGCACCGATTCCACCAGTCTTGCGTAGACCCCTGGCTGCTCGAACTCTCGGGATCCTGTCCAATATGTCGACAAGGTAAGATGACCTTTGGACGAGTCCGAAACAGGAAACTAACGATAATTGTCCCATCAGATTTTCATGCGCTGGAGACGATTATATCCGGAGAATCGGGAAACGAGACATCTCCAGATAACCGTCATAGCGTAGCAGGTACCTCTACAACACAGAACCGGTTTTCTCGTTACTTGCGATTCGCCCGGAGACGTCAGCGACCACTCAGTAGCATGGATTCAGAATCTCCACCGTCACCTGTGTCTTGAAATTAGCTTTCTGCACGTGTACAATAGTTTATGCAAACTATAGTTGTTCTGGCAATTCTAGGGTCACACTGATTGGCTTGGATTGGCGTGTCGGCTATTCATTCAGTGGCAGGCAGGATAGAAGATGAGTACGAGGATAACATTTCAGTTGGGCGATCAGAAGATGCAAACATGGTCAATCAAAAATTCGTCTCCATCTCAGCCTCCAAACCTCGCCAGTCTACGTCGGCGCATTTCCTCTATGCTAACTTCAGGTTGAACAGCTTCACCGCCTGCACCTTCCGCATCTGTCTCCGTCTCCGTTTCAGCTTCACTCTCTTCCATGATTTGACTCGCACTTGTCCCTGTGAGGGGCTCGTTTGTTAATCGCTGGGGCGGTGGGGGTTGGGTGGTCGGTGGCAGGCTGAAGCCAGGTGGCACAGTCTCGAGAGATGCTTTGAGGGCTGCCTGTAGTTGTGCGTCGTCGTCGTCGTAAACCCTATCCATCGTATGGGTGTCCGGCCTTGCTGCTGGTACCTCCTCGTCATCCAATTCGATTCCCTCCTCAACGTCATCTGTCCGATCATGATGTTCCGCAAGCGATTCTTCCATTGCTCTCCGAAAGAGTTCATCTTCATCTTCCCCCTCGGTTTCTCGTTCTTGTCGCGCATAACGTTCTCGAGTCTGGCCAAACTGTGTGATCTCTTCGTTGTACTGCTCTCGCAAGGCTGCTTCCTGCTCCTGACGCATCCTCTCCATGATCACCCGGTTTCTTTCCATGGAAGCGGTCACGAGATCAACATCAGCGTTTCCATAACGGTCCTGGTTGGGCGGAATGTTCGGTCCGCTTCTACTGGCGCTCTCTCGCAAAGAAGGCGCAAAATCGGGAGGAAATCCCGGAAAACTGTGAGAAGAGGGAATTACGGGTGATGGATAGTTTTCTGGTCTACTGAAAGCGCCACCACCGCTTGTACCGCCTCTTTGTTCGACGCTAAATAATGAAGCTTGCAGGGCTGCCTGTAGCTCCATGTCTTCATCCTCGAAGCCTGGCTCAGATGAAGAGATCCGAGCCCCTGACGAGGATGCTGACGAAGGCTCAGGGAGGGTCGATGCAAGATCATCTGCATCAGTACGAGGGAGGGGATGGGCATTCGAGGGGTCAATGGGTACTACCGCAAATGTAGAGTAGCCTACGGTTTATCAGAATAATAAGATGTTTGTAAGATCATCGACTGACCATCCTGCTCTGCCTGTTGGAGAAACATGCCAAGATATGTTTTACTGACCCACTGAGGGGATGGCTTGTTTGAATCTAAATTAAACCAGTGGCCATTTTCTCCGGAAACACCGAAACGACGAAGGGTGTACCAATGCTGACTCTGGTTCAGCACAAAGGCGAGCTGGGTACTATTGGTCACCATGAGTTTGATTGTTAAGATGTTCACCGAGCAACCTTACTGCGGTTGATCATGATATGGAATCATGGCTTCTGAACGCCACCGAACAAGGCTATCGGTACAATGAAGATTCGTACATGGAACAGCCAGACGCTCTTACCTTAGTCCCCATACATGAAGTGCATTCTCCAAGACTTGTATCGAGAAAAATCCTGGAAGACAGTAAGAATTGTCTCAGATGTATAAGTCCAGAGAAGCACCTGTATCGTCCATGTTTGCACTAGCATGACCTCTGATATCTTCATTGTAGCTTCGTTCCAGATCATCCAAGTGATGTGCGAGCTCAGAGAGATCTGGGGCAGTGAACTGAACTGATCAAGTAAGCGATGTGGTGAAAAGCATCCTGGAACGTTACCGACATAGTTCCCCTCTGCCGAGTAAGAGCTAGGTGAACACGCCCGACGATTGACGGTGGGAGTAACGAGTCACGTACGCAGCAGCGAGTTCAGTGCATGTTGGGCACAAAGCATTGACCCAGATTGCTGAGTCTCATGGTAAATGAGAGGCAGGAGGCCTTCTAGACCCGCCATGACTCTAAATGTGCGATTTCCTAGACGGTCGTTGTTCAAGGGCGAGCTGGTCCTTCGAAGTCGTTGCCTAATCTGACGTCCTTACGCGTCCACGCGTGTCTTATGTAAATACTACATTCAGACTTGGTCCGCTACTAGCATTTCACTCAGTGGTCGCCCGTCGCACCAAGTTCTTGCTCATCATCCACATTAATCTCAGAATGCCAGCACGCCGAAGACCAGCACGAAATCTCTCCTATCACTTCCTTTCACTCGTGGCTCTTCTCTCTACTGTCTTCCACGCCGCTGCACAGGACTCGGGGTTGTTTGACTGCCATTTCTCCATAGGGGAGTTGAAGTACGACTTGTCAGAACTCGGAGGAACGAAGGTTCTGAATCAAACGAGGGAGACACCTCCGAGTACCCATGTGGACGAGCTAAGGTTTGATTTGTGCGCAGACATAGCCGAGGTAGAGGACAGGCCTTTGGCAGACCAGGTATGCTTGAAGTGGAACGGTTCTTTCAGCTGACTGTAACTCGTTTTATAGTGCCCTTCAGGCACAAGGGCATGCCTGACTACAATAAACAAGAAGGTGGATAACCCCGATCGTATAACGACGGTCATACCCATCGCACAATCGTCATCTCTCGACGTCGAAACGTCTGCATTATCATGTACGTGCGATAAATTGATAATGAAAATTCAACCGCGTCCGGATCTCATACGGATGTTTAGCACTTGACGGTGTTGCCATAACCCTGCATGGCGCTCTCTATCCACCCTCGTCGTCCAATTCAGTTTCCCAGTCGCTCAAGATCTTGTTGACGTGCGGCGAAAGCACAACAGATCCACAATTTTTATCTTATGAGAGCGGGCAAGTTCTGGTTGAATGGACTTCATCTATGGCATGCGGTACCGCCGGGGCGCCGAAAGAAGACGAAAGTAGTGGTGGTGGAGGTGGTGGGCATGGTGGAGGCAAGGAAGAAGACACACCCATTGAGAATGTTGGGAGCGGTCTCGGGTTCTTCTTTCTCATGTAAGTATGACTCTCTTTGATGCTCGCCAGTCATATAGGTTACTAAATCCTACGAATAGGCTGATTCTGGCGCTTGCAACGTATTTCGTCTTGGGCGGGTACTACAACTACTCTACATACGGTGCCCGCGGTTGGGATTTGATACCGTGAGCCGAGTTCTTTGATTTTTGGTCTCGTGACTAACTCATTGGCGTCAGACATCGAGATTTCTGGAGAGAGGTACCTTATATGTTGCAAGACGTCATCGCCCACTTGTGTTCAAATGTACGAACGCGACGATCGAGTCGTGGAGGATACATAGCTGTATGACCTGGTCGGTTAGGAGAGGATGTCATTTTTTAGACTTGACGCCAGTTGTTTACCCACAATCTTATGTTTTTCGATGATAGCCGCAGTCTTGAGTCTCCTTTTTGAATGAATCTCGAGGTATGTCGTTGGGTGTAGTAGTGCGCGGTTGCTGTCAAGGGCATCTTTACGTTTGACGCGATTAGCCTTTAGCGGCTCGTCGCGAAAGTTGAACATATAAATTAATAGCCTCCTGTCCCTCGAAACGACACCGTTCACCGACGCGACGCTGCCCATACATCGATAATTCGTTCATTTGCTTCTCTTTCGCATGGT
The DNA here is from genome assembly GCA_038089875.1 of Fistulinella prunicolor. NCBI lineage: Eukaryota > Fungi > Basidiomycota > Agaricomycetes > Boletales > Boletaceae > Fistulinella > Fistulinella prunicolor. The sequence goes on along the minus strand of JBBPLP010000084.1, from coordinate 53,383 downwards.
CCACCAGCATAAGTGGTACGTAGTGATAACTGGAACTGAGCCCGGCATATATTCCAGCTGGTATGTGTGTTATCCAGCGGTTTGACGCGTCTGCATATTGATTTTTCTCGCTCGCGTCCGTGTTTCACGCGCGATGGGGCCAACAGGATCGAAGCCGGGCCCAAGACCAAGAACATCCCTGGAGGCTCTATCCATCAGTGTTTTCCCTCAGAAGCTGAAGCCATTCGCGTTTTCGAAGCTGCCAAGGCGAGGGGTGATGTGAAAGCGCACCCACTGGACAAAGGAAGGAAAGACAGATCCGTTTACAAGTCAAAGGACACACCGCTATCACCGCTTGGAATGGAGGCAGCGTTGTTGATGACACCCTTCGATTTGAAAGGGGATACCACGTCGACAGGACTACAGGCGCCGGCCATGTCATCTGTTCATTCGCGAGCTGCCAAGCTCAGGCGAACATTGAAGGATTCAGCAAATTCATGCTCGACACTTTCGTCTCCTCCAACAGGGGTCACTCGAGCTCTAGGATATGCACCTTTATACGAGGACGATAGTCCTCCCAACAGTCCTGTAGCGCGACCCCCGCCTCATTTCACGTTCGCCTCTAGCGGCTCGAGAGCATATCCAGTCGTCGCTGGCGGGTATTTGCTCGAGACTAAAGGATTCCCTTCCAAACTTGAGGTATCAGACTGGGGCTCGCCTCCCTCCACACCTTCATCCTCGGACTTGCAACCTGGCGCCGAGGAACACACCTCGAACCCTGCGAGGTGTATACCTCCGCGTCCGGCGCCATCACCTAGGAGTAAAGGCGTAGAGTATCGAAGTCTCAGCGATTTCGCTGATATGGAGAGCATCGATCCTCGCGTCTGGCTCCCGAAATCCCGTGTTTTCGATCCAGACAAGGTCAAACCCCGACCTTTGACGCGACCAGCAAGCCCCGTTAAGGTAGACAGACATCCTGTCCCCAACCATGAAGTTGACGGCAACTCCCAACTTGTCGGATGCCAGATTTCAGTCATGGACAGTCCGTTCGTCAGAGCTGGCCGTGGGAGGCATTCAAGACTGACACCGAGCTGGTCCTTGCCAGACCAGAAAGTCGAGGACAACTGTTCGAGCTTCGGGTCACCTCCGACCCAACTGCCGGAGAATCACCGCACGGCCAAGGGGAAGAGGAAGGAGATGGACTGTTCGGCGTGCGACGCACATCCTGCCGAAGGACCTATGGAGTACGGCTCCAGCCCAAGAAATACTGGCAGATCACACGTCCAGTTGGTACCTCGCGATGACGGAGACGAGCAAAGTGTCATTACGGTTCATTGTCCCGCAAGTTGCCCTCATGAAACTTGCTATCGCCGTCCGTTGACATTGTCGGTTCCATCGATTGAGTCCCCCCGACGCACTGGTTCTCGATACGTTGATGCTTGTGTTTCTCCAATCATCACGATCACCGGTCGTATCATACAGGACAACAGCGAAACTAAGAATCGCCACAAGATACCCGATTTGGATAGGGATCACCCGTATGAAGCCGCTGGGTTCACGCATGTATCACATAAAGGGTTAGCTCCGGAGGCTGACGTCCGTTCGCCTATCGCCAGGGGTACAATGATTCCGCTGAATGCTGCAGAGTGAGTACCTTCTTGTATTGCACGTTCTTCCTCCGTCGGTCGTGTTGTGGGTCATGTTCCCTGGTTCAGGGTGGGGAGAATACGTTGGCAAATCTGTCTAGAGCCCGACGGCTGGCATTGATCCTCTCTGATCTTGCGTGTTTCTCGGTCGCCTTGGTTGGACTGTGGTCACTCATGTGTTTTGGGCCTCTAGAACGCTGTTTGGACGACCGTCTCCTCAAGTACGGGTTTCTGACCTACAAGTTAGCAGATGAAATATGCAAGATGCTCATCGAAGCCTCACCAGTAAACTCGGTTTATATGGAGTCATGTACGATGCGACGTAGCCAGATGCTTGTGATGGGCGGGTGTGCGAATATAGCGATTCATTTGTGCATATGATACCCGAGTTTCCAACCCAGTTGGCCGTCATTCATGAATACGAGCAAGTGTGTCAAGCGTGGAGTTGGCAGCTTGGAAGTCGACATTGAAGCATCACAAATAAGCTGGAACTTGTTCAACAAGCAAAGAAGGCACTGATCATGATCAATGGGATTATGAACATGTGTAATTTGTATTCTGGTGTGGGGTTTGTTTACGCTAGGCATCTTCAACAAATTAGCGCTTTAGGGCAGAGTAGATTATCCTGTGTGCGAAAGCTCCGGGCGGGATTGACTGGCATATTCTGAACTGGTGATCATGGCAGAGGTTAAAGAATGTTCTCGGTATTGCGAACCATGCCATACTAGGAGGAGCATAGAAGTCGAGGATGTGTCCAACGTTCCAACTAGAATGAGTGGATTTGGGCTTGTATCAAACATGCGAGTGCCACTAGATCATCAGCCCGGTGTAGCCGAAAGGATCTGCGAGGGGAGGGGATGGAGAGATTTAAACCCTTCGAAGTATGTCAAGAGTGTAGGATTCTTCTAGCCTCTCCTGGGAACGCCCCTCGGTAAACCTGAACCCCTGCTAGCAGAGGAACTCGGTCGAGTCCCACCGCCACTGTTGCTAATACTCCCAGTTGGAATAGCTGACCTTGTACGAGGAATGCTTGATGTAGATGTGGACGCTGATCAATTCTCATAAACTTCAAGGGATAAGAAAAGTAATATCATTGCGTACCAATCTTTGAGGATCCCCTCGTCCCACGGGATGCCATGGCAGTAGCAGTCGCTCGAGTTCCTCTTACTCCCCTGACACCACTACTGATAGAGCCAGTCCTCCGACCCTTTGCTGGAGCCTTGGCCGCAAGAGCTGCCGCCGCCTCGTGTTTAGCGCGCTCTTCTACCTCGCGCTGGGCTGCCTCCTCTGCTTCCCGGCGTGCGCGTTCCTCGGCTTCTCTGTTTTCCGCGTCTTCTCTTTCTTGCTCGAGTCGGGCTCGTTCATGAGCTTCCTCGCGCTCCTTGACAAGGAACTCTTCATCCTAATAGGTGAAGTTCAGTGAGGTCCTCGCAAGTAGTAGAATACTCGAATCTGCTCGAATGTGACATCGAATCGAGTCGAGCATACTCACAGCATCTGCGCCCTCCCATCGTTCGTCAAAAATCAAGCGCGTGACAGTCTCGGACTTGGCAAGCATATTGGCATACTTATCCAACAGAGCATCCGTTTGCGATAGCTGTTGCGCCACTTGCTGGCAAAAACAGGACATGTCAAGTTCTGATCTGGGACGATGAGCCAAAGATGAGACACACCCCGGTTGCACCCTTGGTTGCTTGGAGGGCATCGTTCAGGACCGCAAAAGATGCGTTTAGTTTCTTGAGGATAAACAGATCGCTTTGCAGCTTTTCTTCGCGAGCTTTTTCACCAATGACGCGTTCCATTATGGTATTGTTCGCCTCATCGTGCCCGTCGATGTTGGGATCTTCCCCCTCTTCGCATTCCTCGCCTTCTATGATAGCGCTCTGGTCGGCAGAGAAATGGAGTGGGGCATGGGGCGGAGCGAGGAGACTGAAACGAGGAGCATCGCGACCGTAGGGTTTTTCCGATAACGAGAGTTCTGAAAGAGAGAGATCTGCACCACCAGGACCCGTGTGGATGTGAGAGGACAGGTCGAAAGGATCGGGAGATGGCAAAGACTGAGAGAGAAGATGCGAGTCGGCCTCAGAGCCAAATGGAATGGACGAGGATGGGGTCGACGGAGACCAGGATGACATTATCTTGCAGTCGTGATGTTTCGAGTGCCAGATTCAAGGAAATCTCCGCGTTCAAATGCCCAACAAGTTCACGACAATCCATGTCGGACGACCGCCCAAGTTCCAATAACCCACAGTCCCCTCTATATTACAGAGACCTCGTAACACAAAACAACATGTTGCTAGTACCGCATTCGCTACTCTTTCGCGTTTCCGCGACCTTTATCTCCAGATCCCCTGGCCAACCCAGCGGCTTCCAATAACCCTGCACAACTGACAGTACCGCCCCGGAGGCCCGAGTTAACGCCGACAGTCCTGAATACACACGCGCCCAAGTTTGAGAGAAAGCAGCCGAACCTGAGAGAAATCGCTGCAAAGGGAAGGAGGGGGGACGCAAAGAACCCAATCTGATCCTGTAGTAACGCAGCATCGTTTTCAACCAAGCCGGGATGGTAGGTGAAGAGGGCTTACCATAGGTTGCATAAAGTCTTCCTCCGACATTATAACGTGATATCCGTTTGTTTTTCGCAACTGAAGCCGGACAATCATCCTTTCACAGCGTCATGAGCGGATGGCTTAAACCGAAGAGTCATGGTAACACACCTGCCAGCCTTGCTCGGAAGAGGAATAAACCAAACGTTCAGCTTCTCCTTGACCTCGACAAGGAGAACGTTCGAATCGGAGTCGTATACTAGGCACGATACCGCATCAGCTGCTAGGCGCATCAGGTTTCAGAGTGGGCACTTACTGACGCTCACAACGTCGACATTCGTCTCCGGACTAGCGAGCCTGTACCATTGAAAGAGGCCAAGAATCTCGTTTCGCGACTTGGCCCTGGACAGCGGGTGCGAAAACGTCGCGTCCGGGGCAAAGTACTTCGTGACAGTTTCTTCTAACTCTTTCGCATCGCGCGTCGTGCAGAGTGTACGGACAATGCCGACTATTTCTTTCTTTGGGTCTTGCATGTCAGCGAGAGCGGATGAAGGGCGGGAAAGCAAGTGGGTAAAGGACAGAAGACGAGGGATTCGTTGGTTGGTCGGCGGGGGTTTTTATAGCTGGGTTATCGACAGGGATGCCTGGCTTGGCGATGGAGCAGACGACTTTTGGGCTCCAACATTCCAAGGTGACTCTCTGATCGACATACTCGCTAAGCATGTCAAGCACTACAGTCTGACTATTTTTCTGGCCAAGCAGGCGAACGCGGTGGATTCTGAAACTTGAGGGAGCTTGGGGTTTGGGCTTCTTGAGCGTGCCACAGCCAACGACGAGGCCTTGAGGGCCTGTCAAACAAGCGTCCGAATAAATTGGTACTCTGTAGAGTGTATTTTATTAATTCGGTCTGGAATGCTGTCTGCCTAGCCAGAAACTCACCAACACCCGGTGTGATCTCGATCAACAGGCACTCTGGACAGTGAGCTCTAAATAAATTGGGAGGTTCACAGAAATTCGAGGCGGGGGGATTCCCTTGGCTGAGGGTGGGGAGAAAGCCAAATGTTCAGGTGCCAAAGGGGGGGAGGAAAGTAGCGGTGACAGCAGTCAACTCCGCCGCGGGGAATTCGACGGACTCCATTAATTCGTCAGACGACGCTGAGGACACAGACGACCGTCTAACCACGACGACGGGGATGCCAGAGACCAGGAGCACGTCGAGAACCAGAAAGCCAACGAACTGTGGCATGTGGAATTTTATTTGGAGGGTGGACCCAACGAGCGGAGTTGTGCTCGCCAGGACCAAACCGAGCAACCGTTGCCCTTCCCCGTCGTACCACAAGCTTGTCGTTCGCTTTCCCTTTGCTCGAACGACCGCACAAACGTGGGGGAATTAATCGCACGGCTCTTCCGCCCAAGGTCACCGCCGTTCGACACCCTTGCCTTGGTTCGCTGGGGGAACGCTCACCATCTTGACGAACATCATCATAGTCGTTCATTCTTGCGCACTCCACCAGACGGTCCTTGCACACCGCAAAAAATCCACAGCATCCGGAGATCGAAGATGGGTCATCTTGAGGATTTTGTCAAGCCAACCGCACGGTGAAAAATTCCAGGCTCTTGATCGCAGCAGGTCATGCACACATCTTGTTCGTTTCGACACTTACTGGTGTCACGCTCGCGCCGGTTGCGGCTCCTCAAGCGTTTTATTCACCCCTCGGGGTGTGGATGTAGAACCACCACATAATGGCGCGCGGCTCTTGCGGTTTAGCCACGTCAGACTGTTGGGTGAGTGTCTTGATTCACTCTAATATATTCATACGACGGGGGACATTTTCTTGGGTCGTCGATAGATCGTTTCGCCGTCAGCGGCATGCCCTATAGGGGTGTCGAACCTCCCCAATTGCTTGAAGGTGGCTGGGGCGGGGGATGCAGTTTCAAAGTCATACTACCTCACACAAACGTCTTGCTGACTTTTTCTTGAAGAGCTTGACGAGCACACGTTAAGTTGGACAACTTGAATCATCGTGGTTCTTGAACAACTTGCCTGCGTGTACTAATGTGACGTGACAGTTCCCCTATCTGTGACACTGTCACACATCTTCTTCCCACCTGCAACGCATTCCCGCTCCCTGGGCCTGGCCTGGTTCAGAATCCGGGGTGCGAGTTACGCAGGTGTCTGAGGTGCACCATCGATGCGTGACATCGGTGGTTGATGCCCTTGGGGCATTCCTGACGAGAGTGGATGCGTACAGCGTTCTTTTTATCTAGCTGCAGCGCTGGCGCAGGTCCAATTTCGAGTGGCCTGGCTGGCCTCGAGCTTTGTCAATTCGGGGTACTGGGGGCAAAGAATCACCTTGATATGTGCGGAGACTGGCCAAAAATTCGCCGACAAGCTGTCCTGATTGACACCAGCTTCTTGTCGTCGCTGTCCTGCGGAAGCAAAATGACGCAGTACGAATGCAGCAGTGGCGATCACAAACCGAGTTCCGCAAGCGTATGCGCGTTTGGTGCGGTCTTGCCGTCACAGTGCCCTGGCGGGACACGGAGTCTGAGTTCAACTCCAAATGGGACCTCTTTTTTTTTCCTCCGCTGTTCTTGGTTTTGTGACCTTCTTGCTTTCATTTCTTGAAGCTGGACACGCCTCTGTCCTTGTTAAACATTCCAATAATGGACACAAGCCGGCTCCCAGCTTACCGTTCGTCATACCTGTTGAGGTTTCATCCTTACCCGAGAGTGAAGCCATCAGTTCGTGAGAGGATTACGGTGCGTTACGCTCACCTTCCTTTCTCTACTGGAACATGCTCATCTTGAATCTGCGTCGCACAGGCCTCGACTCAGGAAGATGAACAGCTTCAGATGAACTCCTTGTATCTTGTGAGCTTTTAGATTGAAGCATCTTCGGCCTCTGAATAGACGATGAATCTAGGAAAGCGACGTTCCATTAACTCTTAATGATGCTATTCATGGAACTGGCGTTCGTAATGAACTCCAATTCCGTCAACGACGTTTGAGCATGTCTTCGCTTGTTATTGTGAGTGGCATTGCTCTTTTTGCCGTTTTCGCAATCACACTAAACCCTCGACTGACAATAGGACCTTGCGCTCTTGTTAGCGAAAAAGCTGTCCTTACAAAACAAATAGTCTCGTTCTCTTCAGTTAAGCCCAAAAGTTGTTCAATGTTGGATACGAAGCACTCGGATACGTTCACTACTATCTTTCCATGTAATTACGCACACTCCACATGAATCGTTGGAGAATTATTGATTAACATCGACATCTGTAATCGAAAGTAGGAATTCATTCATCTAAGGACCAAAACTCGATGATCGTCTTTGCCAGCCCGCACAATGGCCACCTTGCCGTCAATGAGGAGCTCTCGGGTTAAAAGGAAACGAGGATCGCGTTGTGCTTTGTTATTCAGGTACAGTCCACCTGCTTGAGCCAATTGACGTGCTGCCGCTGTAGAGTAATTAGTCAAGTGCGGAGGATAAAGTTGCCAGATTTACATTTTGATGAAGCGAGCTCATGATTTGCGACAAGATTTGGTAACGAAGTAGTGAACAATTCCTCCTCAGTGCAAAACACAAGTCGGGGATCACCAGTCAGTGATTTGATGATTTGCTCGGCCTTGAGTGTAGTGTAATCCGTGCCAAAGAGGACTTGGGTTGCTATTCTGGCTGCGTCCAGTCCATCCTCTGACAGTAAAAGTACCATTAGTCACAGCGGGGGTCAACGGAGACTGCCACTGACTGCCATGAACCATTAGTGTAACTTCCTCGGCTAGTAGTTTCTGTGCGATTCGATGTTCTGGAGACACCTAGCAAGGATCAGAATTGCATTCATGGAAAGAAGGGAAAGCGTACCTGGTGATCGTGCATAACGGAAGATATCTCTTGTATCGGGAGTAACGTGAACAATTTGAGATATTTCTCCACATCCGAGTCACTCGTCCTCATGAAAAACTGCAGTCGTAGAGTGAACATCGGGGATCCTACCAAAGGCTGGAACGGACCTGATAGAAGTCAAAGTAACTAGTCAAATTGGGCTCCAACCAGACAGCATTCCCAGAGCTCTTTCCAAACTTTTCTCCTCGCGATGTGGTTAAAAGCGGAGTTGTCAATGCAAAGGCTTTCTCCTTTACGGTGTCTTGGCCTGAGAGTGAACTATGCTCGACTTTGTTTATGAGTTCTATGCCAGACAAGATGTTTCCCCATTGATCGGATCCCCCGATTTGAATGGTACATCCACGGGTCCTATACAGCTCGTAGAAGTCATAACCTTGGAGAAGCTGATAGGTGAACTCCGTGAAGGAGATGCCTTGCTGAGTGGCCATTCGCGTTTTCACACTGCCGGGGCAAGTCAGAAAGATAGTGACGATGAGTTTTACCCCTACCTATCTCTCGCGAGCATGCTGTTCACTCGGAAATGTATGCCAGTCGTACGGAGGAAATCGAGCAAGCTGACGTCATTCAACCATGAGAGGTTGTTGAGAACGCGCACCGGAGGAAGTGTGGACGACGAGATCAACGATTTGTTCTTGGCGTACGTAGCCGCACTATTAAAAAAATTCTGGATAGCTTGCGCGAGCTGCGATGTATTCAGCGCAATCTGTGCTTCCTCGGCTAGCTGGCGTTCGGTCATACGTCCTGAGGGATCTCCCACCAAGCCAGTAGCACCACCTATCTTTGGCCAACGAGTCACGGAGGGATGAATAGTTGTATTGTCGTTTGATTGCTTACAAGAGCAATCACATTGTTACCGCATAATTGAAAATGCAGCATACAAAGTAAAGGGAGAAGATGGCCTGCATGGAGCGATTTCGCGGTAGGATCTATTCCAAGGTACACAGTGCGGGGTTGCTCGAGGTGCTTGTTGAGATCGTCTGGGCTAATGCAGGCGTATTGTCAGTGAGTGAGAAGCTTGTATGGGATGAGTTCGCTCACCGCGTTATATCAGCTACGAGGTGCCTGGAGCTAAGCTCTTGAACGAGATGTCTGCCGTCGTTGAAATGCCTTTGGGATAAATACGCGTTTTTCGTGTTATTGGGGAATGAGCGAGTGCATCGGCGAACAAGACGGAGCATCTGCCACGACGCCGGTCTATTAACTGAAGAATCCTACCGACCACCCAATCTAAAGTTGCGGGCGAAAAAGGAAAACAAAACAAAAACGGGAGCGTAGTCAGAGCGGGTGTGAGCACGTGGTCAGACCGATTAGATCTAAATCGGGAAGCCAATGGCTTTAGTCGCACTGCCACTGCTCGTTATGTTTATCAGTCAACGATGCAAATCAGTTTACATTCGTCTCACGAAGACAAGCAGTTAAATGGTCATAATCGCCACTTTTTCGAGAGTATTGATAACCTCGTCACAGAGCACTTATGTATCACATGACCAGTCACGCTTCCGAGATGGAGTTTGAATTCTACCTTGCAAAGTTTATCAATAGTAAAAATTATCTGGATCAGTATGGAGAATGCACACTGGCAGACTGATAGTCGAGGGTCGTGTCGTGAGCTTATCAGATATGCTATCGGGCCTTTCTTGAAGTAGCCGAACGATATCTCGAGACTGATCACATATCCTCGACACTCATCTCAATCTCTTTTTCTTCGCGACTGCCTTTCTATTAGTTTGTTGTTTAATCGGTTTCTGGTAGCATCGCTTCGCTGGGCCGACGATAATAACTCAAGAATCAACATGCAGTTCGAAGTCATCGCACAATGTCACACGACGCACGCCCGTGTCTGTCGCATGAAGCTCGCTCGTGAGTAACCTACTCCTTGCAAGCAATCAACGCCAGACAAACCCCGACCCTCGAGATGGCGTCACAATGCTTCCAACCTTTATGCCGGTCGCAACCCAAAGCGCCATCAAAGGGCTGACACCGCACCAAGTCGAGTCTCTTGGGATCACCCTCATCCTGAACAACACGTACCACTTGAATCTGAGGCCGGGGACTCGAGTGCTTGACGAGGCGGGAGGGGCACACGCATTCCAAGGATGGCATCGGAATATATTGACAGCGAGTGCTTCTCTTCTCTACATCCGACGTGTTTCATGAACGAAAATATCCATCCATACCCGATCTAGGATAGTGGTGGTTTCCAACTCGTCTCACTCGACAAGTTCACAAAGATCACGGAAGAAGGGGCACTGTTTTCGAGCCCCTTCACCGGGGAGCCTACCATGCTCACTGTAAACCACCCCCTTGCTGTGTGCGTGCTCAACGTGACTGATGGATTCTTAGCCAGAAGAAAGCATTTCAATACAGCACTCCATCGGTGCGGATATTATCATGCAACTGGATGACGTCGGTGAGACTTCAGAGCGTGACATGTTTCCATTTACTTCCTTGACCCAGCCTAGTTAGCAGCCTCACCGTCGGGCCCCGGGTAGCCGAAGCTATGGAACGTTCGGTCCGGTGGCTTGATCGATGTATCGAGCAACATGAACGATCGGGCCGGAAGGACAAGCAAAATCTATTCGCGATAGTTCAAGGCGGGCTAGACTCTACTCTCCGTGATCAGTGCCTGGATGCCATGGTGGAAAGGAAGGATCGCGTAGCAGGGTTCGCCATCGGAGGCCTGAGTGGTGGTGAAGAGAAAGGTATGTTCTACAGTCATGTGGAAAATGAGACGCTCGCCTGGATGCTGTCTAGATACGTTCTGGAGAATGTAAGGATCGACCGTACGGCCGCCTTGGTGATCTTCTCACCATCCACAGCATCAAACAGTGCACGGACAAATTGCCGATCGATCGTGAGTCTCCTTTCACACTGCGCACGACACAAGCATCATGTCGCCAATTAGGACCACGGTATTCGATGGGTGTTGGCTTTGCAGAGGGTCAACATCACAGGCATTCTTCTGATCCAGTCTTGACTGATCGTTCCTTGCTACAGATCTTCTGGTCTGCGTCGCGCTGGGCGTTGACATGGTGCGTGTCGCTAGCGACGCCATCACGGGGATGGGCAGTATTGATAAGCTTCCGCAGGCAGACTGCGTATTCCCAACTCGGACTGCTAGATTTGGGGTTGCCTTGACTTTCAAGGGCCCGCTGAATCTGCGTGCGCAGTACATGACGCCATTTCTAGCACGATACTGACCCTTGCCCAGGGCTGAAGAAGCATGCAAAGAGCATGGATCGAATCGATGACAACTGTCCCTGCCCGACCTGTACGACCGGGACGCCTCGTGCAATGCTGCATCACATTGTCACGATCGAGACCGCAGGAGCGCACGGTATCTTGACTTCGCCTCTAATTACCGCTTCATTCTGACGTCTTATTCACAGCGCTGACACAACATAACTTGGTGTTCCAGGCACAAGTAATGGGCGGGGCTCGAGATGCGATTGTAGAAGGGAGATTCCCCGAGTACCTTCGAACATTCTTTAAGAATTATTTTGGTGACCAAGGATACCCCGAGTGGTGCATCAATGCCCTAAGAAGTGTGGGCGTCGACTTACTCCAAGGGGAACATGTACCGGTGATATCTGGGTCCGGTGCAAAGTGGGAGTATTCGGATATTGCATAGCATAGATGAACAAAGGGCCGGTTCACAACACGTAGACAAGCGACGAATACTATCGTTTACTTTTTCGACTCGGCCGGGCATTCCTCGCCTTTCTCCTCTCTGCCATCTTGCGCGTTTTGTGGATCTGATCGACTGTCTTGATTTCGCTCTTGACACGTCGGAGTGACTTTCCTCCAAGACGCTTACCACCGTCCTTCGTCGTTTTCCCGGTGTTTTTGACCGATTTTGCCTGCAACCCCTCGCTCTCCCCATTAGTGACACACTCTTCCTTCTTTCTGAGCTGCCTCGACTTTCGTTCGTAGTTCTTGGATAGCTTGTCAAGCGGCTTCGCCTCGAAGACCTTGTCGTGTTTCCACCGCCTTCCGCCACTTGCACGTACAGAAGCGGGGCGCTCTGCTTCTCGCTCTCCAACCTTTGGTATAGTCACTTTTGCTTTCTTCTTCCATTCGTCGAAGCGGCCACTCCTGTAGGTCGCAGGAAGCCGTGTTCCGTTCTCCGTGCGTACGAGTTTGACGTTATCTGCACCACTGCCGTCCCCTTTTATGAATTTCTTCTTCTTCTTGTCCCAAGTCATTCGGCCGTGTCGCTGTCTCTCGGTCAGGGTGACGTCCCCCGCGATATCAAATGTGGCCCCGTGGGCTTGTGCAGCGAACGAAGAAGCTCCGTCAGTAAGTGCGTATCTGGTATTCGTTCAGCAGATAGTACGCATGCTATGCAGAGAGACATACCCCTTTTCGGTGTTGGCGTCTTTATGATAGTGCGACATGTAGAATTCCTCGTCGCGATAGCTATCTTTGCCATTTTTTTTGTTCGAACAATCGAACACAGCCTAGCAGAATCTGTGAGCCCGAGCCGTCGGTACACGACGAACCATGCATACCACAATGTCCTCTTCGTCAGCCATCTCCATTCCGACGTCATCCTGCGGTAATATATCTTCGTTTCTTCCCTCGGCGGCTTGGGCAGTTCCAGATGAAGAACCCGGTACCACAGTTCTCTCTGCCGCTTTCACCAGCGCTTTTCTGCGTTCTTTCATCAACGCGGAATTGGCGGTTCCCGCTTTGCCTCGTGTCCCAAGTTCGAAGACGGTTTCTGCAGGCCTGAACGCACTCACTGCCCGGACCATGGCTAGTCTTTTGTCCTCTCTGTCTCTTTCGTCGTCGACTGAGGGGACGGCCTCACCCTCTTCCGTGTTTGTTTGTCGCATGAGTGATAATACCGGATGTACTCCTTGAGCGTCTCCAGCCCACCCGCCCCCCGACTTTGCCATTTCCTTGGCCCGTTTATAGCTCGCCGCGCTCGCTTTTCCTCGGCTACGTTCGTACATCGATTGACCGCGATCCATGACGCCACGGAGGTTGGGTAAACTGTGATGTGCCGCATATAGTGTACGGATGTATTCGACCTCGGCGTCAACGGTATCCCGCGGAAATGGACCAAGTAGAAGTGACTGTGTATATGGTTCCTCTGAGGCTCGGACGGATGGTGGGTGAGCGGCGACACCAAGCAGCGGACGTGCAAGAAAGAGTTGTAGATCACACAGATATGCAGCTTCGTTGTGCGTGACAAAACTCCACGCCCAGCCCTTTCTCCCTGCGCGGGCTGTTCTCCCTACGCGATGGACAAAGATCCTCGCGCCGACGGGGAAGTCGTAGTTGATAACGTGCTCGAGGATCGGAATATCGAGCCCACGTGCGGCGACATCTGTGACGACCAAAATCTGTGTCTTCCCCGCTAGAAATTGGGACATTTGGAAGGTTCGCGTAGATTGCACAAGAGACCCATAGAGGGCAGACACGGCATAACCTGCTGCAGTGAGAAGCGCCGAGAGGTACTCGACATGGTGCTTCGTAGCGGCGAACACGAGGGTCTGATGGGGTGCCGTACGGGTGGGGTATTTTACCTTGGCTTTGCCTTTACTTTTCGAATCTTTGCCGGAGGCATCGTTTTCGGGTCGTTCGTTACTGGAAAAGGGAACTTTGATGACGTCTCTAAGAAGTGAGAGCAAACAGGCATCCTTTTCTGATGGCTTCACGGCGAAGAAGGCCATCCGGAGGTCTGTACTTATTTTGGATTCAGCGTCCAGTCGGACGAGTTTTGGGTCCCGCAAGCCGGCTTTCGCAAACTCGACAAGGGTTTTGGGGAGGGTAGCGGAGAACAAAAGGGTCTGACGTGACGAAGGAAGGCGGGCGAGAATCTCCGACAAGGCGGTAGAAAACCCGAGTTCGAAAAGACGATCGGCCTCATCGAAGACGACGTACTGAACTGAAGCGAGGGAGAGGGACATCTCGACGATAAGGTGGAGAAGACGACCGGGAGTTGCGATGATGCTGTATCCGGGTAGATGTTAGATGCGGAATAGGGGGCGGAAACGAACGACTGACACATCGGGATTTCCGCTGATCATCTCAAACTGTTCGTCCATGCCTTCGCCGCCAACGATCAGACCCCACCGGAGACTTTCGCCCGAGCCCATCTTAGAGTCGTCATCGTCGTCATGGCCGTCACCGGCGTGGGACGCTGTGTCACTTTTCCAGCCTTTGACGAGGCTTTTACCGACTCTGAGGACCTGACAGGCGAGTTCTCTGGCTGGAAGGAGAATGATGGCGCGTGCACCAAAGGCTTGGGCGTGGCATCCACCCAGACGTTGTACCAAAGGGATCATGTATGCGAGGGTTTTTCCCGAACCGGTGCGAGCCATGCCCACGAGGTCGCGTGGGGGAGTGGCAAGAAGGGAGGGGATAGTTGCCCGCTGGATCGGTGTTGGCGTACGATATCCCTGAAGGGTCAGCGCACGGAGCAGATGGGGATGGAAACCTAGCAGGTGTGAGAGAGGATGGACGAAGCTGAGGGATCGTACGGACCCATGCTTTGGAAACTACCGCCTCCAACGTCGGCCTTACCATGTCCTTTACTCTTTATTTTCTTGAGCAGGTGTGTTCCACCCTTGACGTTCCTCTTGACGATGGCGTCGCGAATGAGTTCATCGAGTTCGTCGTCGTCGGTGGCTTCGTCTACGGAAGCTGGACGGCCGGTCAGTGCAGAGGCTATGTCGACGTCGCCGTCCTCGTCCGATGCTATGAAAAATTCGCGGGAAGGGTGGCCGTCGGATGATCTTTTCCGTTTGAGGGAGTGCATAATGAGCGAGGATGTTCCGGAGATGGACGCGGCCGTAGCGCAATCCGATGGCAGAGTCACCGTGTCCCGATCCGATGGGACCTCATCGCTTCAGAGGCTGTGCACCCCTCTGTTATAAAGACTAGACTTCTTCCGTTTGACCAAACTCATCGTTCCCCCTTTCACGACCATCATGATGTTCTACCTCCTCATCGTCTCTCTCCTCTCCCTCGTATCCGCACTCCCCATCGTGTCACCAGTCGTACGCGACGTCTGGGTGCCCCAAATCACATCTCCGAACGCGAACACCACCTGGGTTGCCGGTGGTACTTACACCGTCGCCTGGAATACCTCTACCAAACCCTCCCAGGTCACGAATCCAGATGGCATGATCTATCTGCGCCATGGCAATGCCACCCAGGCCAATCCCATTGCACAAGGCTTTCCCCTGAGTGCCGGACAGGTCAATGTCACCGTTCCGGCAGGTACTCAGCCTGACACCGACTGGATTCTTGTTCGTAAGTCGATTCATGACCGGATCCAGTTCGAGGCAGCAGCTAACATTAATGTGCAGTCTTTGGTGACTCTGGCAACTGGAGCCCACCCTTCACTATCCTTGCATCATGAACGCTATGATTCGATGAATAAGTTATACGACCTGATGATGTACACGAGACGCTTTCATACTCACGGACACCGGACAATCACTTTCATCGTCGGACACATTTACATTTGCATTCGGGACTTTACACAAGTGCATTTGGACATTTTTTGGTTATCACATTTCCTGTACTCGATGTAGACGCACACATTAGTTTGAAACTCCGTTCAGCACTGCCTCGTGTACGTTCAGCCTACGACAATAGCGATCTCGGTCATTCCAGCTCGGATCGAGTCCGTTCAACTTGCAAGGCCCTCGAAATGAGGACTACGAGATCCCTAGCCATGGGGACAAGCAACAGCGAGCGAACTCACCGCACACCATAGCGCTCGTTCTTTTGTGGGCGGAAAGAGAAGCCTCGATGCACATACAGCTCGCTTCAACGTGGCCTGACCAGTTAATTCGCCAGCACTTGCTGTGCGTCTCGTCTCCTTTCTCCACCATGTTCAAATACCTGATCGCAGGCGCTGCCGCTGCATATGCACTATACCAGTTGGTCGTCGGGGGCGATCGAAATGAACCCCCGCCGAGTCGTTTCCAGTCACATGAACCCACCTATCCGAGGTCACAAGTTCCCCGATACGAAGTCCGCCCACCGAGTCGTCCCCCACAACCGTATGAGAGGATATCCTCTCAACCACAGGCTGGCCGACGCGACGAACGCCAATACCAGCAGAATCTTGACTCTTCTCGAGAAGAACGCACTCCGGTAGACACCTATGCGTCCCTCAGAGCCAAAGCGAAGCAAGAAGGCGACTTGATGGCTCAATGTTTCAAACAGAGCCAAGACGCCTATGAACGTCGCGACCGTGCCCTCGCCAAGGCACTTTCAGAGCAGGGCAAGCGCCACTCGCAAAAGAAGGACCAACTCAACGCTCAGGCGAGCGCGATCATATTCAAAGGTAAGCTTGTCTCCGCGATTTCATGGGAAGACCGGCTAAGGATCGTCCTCAGAAAACAACCAGGTAAGGTGCAACTAGCGACAGCGCACCTTTGCTGCATGGCTTTCTACACAGGATAAAAATACATGCCAAATCGACCTCCATGGTCTTTACGTGAAAGAAGCCATTTCTTATTCTGAGAAAGCTATCGCAGAAGCGCGTCGCAAAGGTGAATCCGAAATCCGTTTGATTGTCGGTACGTGATTCTCCTCTGCATGGTCCGAGGCTTCTGGCTCACGTTACATTGGATAGGTCAAGGCACTCACTCCGATGGAGGCATCGCTCGTCTCAAACCTGCGATACACAAGGACATGCAGATGTGAGTGTCCCTGGCAAACGCTCTCACTGACCATTAATTTGATCGTCTTCCAGGCGCGGGTTTCAAGTCGAGGTGCATCCAAAGAACTCGGGTATGCTGGTGGTTCGATTTGATGACAGATAATCTGTCGGAATTTTTTTGGGTCCGTGTGATGTGTTTGGGGTCTGTTTTGACGCAATGTATTGTTAGTCTTGTTCCATGTATGCCGAATCTTAGTTGTCATAGTCGTATTTATATGGAAATTGCATACAGCTGTTCAAGTCGTCTTCGGTAATCATCTATGGCAGAAGAATCCAGTCGACGACAAAGCCAAAGGGCCAGCCAACATCGTAGCAGGATCCTGACAAGAGACGTCGTTGTCCAATTCAATAAATACAAAGCGATATATCGTCTAACGACTTGCTAGTCAACACGAATCGCGCCATACAGTGTACGCACAACCCAATAAGATGCGAGGAACCCGATCGTGCCTAAGCAATATATGAGTTAAGGAGGGGGTGATCATACGAAAGCACGCACCTGTGACAAGAAAATCAAATAGGCAGATGAGAAACAAGTATCCCAAATACAGCGCAACGCTGGCAAAGGAATCGAGCGAGAGACGCGAGGCCCAATAAAATAGACCATAAAGAAGAATCCAGAATGCGCTTCCTCCTCCCGTCATGAACGCGCGCCACTGCCAACTGTAGGCCCTCCATTAATACCATGCCAGTGCTGAGAAGCTGGTAGCAAGACACACCGATATTCTTCTGCGCACAAAATGAAGTACGTGAAGAGAATCGTGACTGTTCCGGTCGTTAATGCAACTACTCCTGCCGTGAGCGCCAAGAAACCAAATGCGTAGTATGCGCGTGAAGCGAAGAGACTTGACATGATAAAGTACAGTTCGACAAATGCAGCACCTGGAAGAGGGTAAAAAATACAATCACCCACAAACGGAATGTTGATAATATGAGCAAGCCCTACCGAACGGTAAAATACCCGCAAGTAATATGGATGCCTATTCTAATGTTTATGCGGGGTCAGATACTACATGTCATGTGACTTACCCAGGGCTGGAGGTAACGAGGTGCAGGCGGTATCTGTCTAGGGATTTGATTCACCCTTACAGGATGTGAGACAGCCTGCGTCTATTGTAAGCCAACCAAGTGAATACGAGGTTATTGGGTACGTACACCCTGTCGCGATCCGATGTAGGAACCAATAGCCGAAAGGGGTGCAGAGATCCCAAACCACATCAATACGATGAGGAGTATCGTTGCTGCGCACAATGTGTTCATAACATTTACAAAGATTAGTTGTTAAAAACGTGACGTACTGAAGGGGACGGCTCCTGAAGATCCCGCGATAAGAAGGAAAAAATTAAGCAGGAAAATCACGATGAAAACCAGCCTGTGTCCTGCCTTCAGCATAACATGATAAAGAAACCACACGAACATACGTAGGCAAGACTGTGGCAGTCACAAAGGCAGTCTTTCTGCGGTTCGCGCCCCCGAGGGATGCATACACGCGGCTTGAATAGTAACCGCCAATTCTGATTAAGAAAGCGCCATCGCTTTAAGACGGACAGTATTGGGAAGACAGTAAAATTCTTACCCGCCAAAGAGGGACCAACACACCATCATCACAGTTGCAAGCGAACCACGGTTAGATGGAGAGAGAAAGCCCAGCAACGCAAAAACTGCCAAAGAGAAGAATGTAAACATCCCGAAACGCAAACAAGCTGCGGGAAGTACTAAGGGTGACCGAACACATCGCACAGAGCTGTGCACCGTTACCGACCACGACAGCTAGGAGCATCGGCCAACGTGGCGTGCGGAACACCTCTCCGTGCACGAGTTTCCATCCCCAATCTTCTTGAACGTCCTCCTGCAAAGTATACATGTTTAAAACGAGTATCCGCAACAAATATCACGCGGCTTACGCTGAGATCAATGGCATTATAGCGGGAGATCTGTGGATAGGACGTGTCAAGCTACTCACTCTTTTTTGGAAGACAAGTGCTTACATCTCTCGAGACCGTGCGCATAAGAATAACGGCGACCATAACACAAAGGAAAATCACGATCACGATCGAGTTGATAATGCTAAACCAGTGTATTCTTGGGTCAAAGATGTGCAGGTAATTGTCCCAACGCGTAGCCTTGGAGAGGTCAAGCTAAATTCGAGCTGGAAAGTAGTTGTTCACGTACCCATGGGGTATCCGATTCCTGACAGAAAATTTCAAGCACAAAGAGTAGAGCATCGATGTGGCGCTTACCTCCCAAGTGACTCTGTAAGTATAACGGACCGCTGTCGTCTGCGTCTCCGAAAGCAGAAGTGGCTGGACTTTGACATCACAATCAAGTCTGTCAGTATCCTCTTGAGAATCACCACGACTTGAATAAACAAGTTCAGAGGAAGAAGAGAGACAATCACCGGCGGAATCGCTCACCTTGTTGGCCACACCAAAACGCCAACCACTCGATACGTGCCGGGATCTCGTTCATGATACCTATATACTCTCACGTGAGAATGATATTGCGAGAAGGTACCAAGCTCAAACCTCAAGACAATATCGTAGTGGTTATTCAAGTATGGGGTTTCACTGTCATCATCGCCGAGATTGAAACCCATGTCATAGAAGATATCGCCCGTTTTTAGGTCTTTTTTCATCTCCGCCGCTGGCAAACCATCGATGAGCCAGTTGAGGGCATAATCCTCCCGTATGCGGTCGTTTATGAACTTCGCGTCCTGCGGTGGCACCTGCTGGGTGCATAGGGTGTGGCATGTTCCATTTCCCTCTAGCATTTTGATCTGACACGGGCATATTCAAGCTAAGGGGTTCCTGCACAAATATAATGATACGCACGTCATATGGCGAATTGAATATTCGGTCCCCGAAGAGAATAGAGCCCAGAGACTCGGGCTGACTCTTTGGGCCACCTTCGGGCTGGCAAAAATGAAAAGCAGGATTGTAGTAGTCATCTTATTAACGTGTCATCAGCATGAGAGGCTAGCATAGTCTGTGCTCAAGATGTACCCACAGTTGATCAGGGATTTCTGGGCGAATATGGCGAAGTCAATGCAACATCATCTGGACCATCAAGAGAGCGTACCAGCTTTGAGTCGTCCTTCCCTGACAACATAGGAGTGAGGGCGTTGACAAAGAGGACTACTTGTTCTCCGAGCTCGAAATTGTGGGGTGCAGCGCCAGGCAGGTAGAATGCATTAACGCCAACCACAGGAAGTAACAGTAAACTTCCCAACAGGAAAGTGCGACATTCCTTCATATTCGAGAGGACAGAAGCCGACGCGAAGGGTTTGTTACAGAGGGAATGGTGTAACGTGTACCTCTTTCTGTGGACACGTGACTAATAATAAGCTGATTCTGATCTCGCCAAATTCACTACTGAAACTATAGTAATGCTAAAAGGCTTCTGAATCGTTCCCTTCAATTGTTCGTTCATCTCCCCCGCAGCACGATCCTGATATGTGCAGTGTAGCGTATTCAAAAACTTCGTTATCTTCTGCCAGGAACATTAACGGGCCACCCTGAACATTCCCTAAGCCTGCCGCCAGCTTGCTGGGACGACTATGCCGAGCCAATGGGAGGAAGGCAAGGGAAATATTATCCACGACCTAACATAAACGAAGAAAAGGGGCAATGGATTTCGTCTTGAAAAAAGAGCGACATGGTACTGCACTCTCCAAGAGGTATTAGACCTAAAAGACCATTACCGTATCTCTGCGTGGTACATACTTGCATTGTGAATCTACGCACTGTCGGCTTTCCGCCACAAAAAGTTGGGAAAACTATGCAAGGACACCTGCGACACGGAGCCCTCCCTCGTGAGGATTGCTTAAAATCAGTCTGGGTTCTGGAGGGACTTTGTAGGACAATCGACTTGGATATAACAGGATATAAGCTTGTCACTGAATAGCACGAGAGGCGGCCCGATTCCATGAGCGGATGAGAAGTCCACCAATTGTGAAGATCTCTAAGCAACTGTATGGGAATTTATTATGTAACGAAGCCTACTATTTTGGACAAAATATATTACATGATTAATGTGGCTGATAAACTGTAACAGTACTCGGGAATCGCCGATTAGCCAGCAGTGTCAAAGAAAGGTTATGCTCATCGACCTCACCGACCTCAAGAATGGGCTGTACGTTGAACAATTGACGGTGCAAGCTTCCATGACTGACGTGTTTCTCCCCAGCCAACAAACCCCGTGGACTTCAAGCCGCTCGCAAACTCCGCAATGACCGTCGTGAAAACCGATGGGTACACATCTCTGTCAACATTTCGCACTCGGTACCTTAGATCTCACATTCCATCTGTATAGGCGGACAAGTCATACAAGAAGCGTGCCCTTGGTAACGTCTTCAAAACCTCCCCCACCGGAGGATCATCGCACGCAAAGGGCATCGTCCTCGAGAAAGTTGGTGTCGAGGCAAAGCAGCCCAACTCCGCCATCCGCAAGTGCGTTCGTGTACAACTAATTAAGAATGGTAAAAAGGTTACGGCCTTCGTGCCTGTAAGTTCTCTATCCATGCTGGATGCATGTAGCTGACTGCCTTTGGTGCGCTAGAACGACGGTTGTCTGAACTTCGTTGACGAGAACGACGAAGTCCTCATCTCTGGTTTCGGTCGTAGTGGTAAAGCTAAGGGTGATATTCCTGGTGTGCGTTTCAAGGTTGTGAAGGTATCTGGCGTTGGTCTTCTGGCACTCTGGAAGGAGAAAAAGGTTTGTCATCTTGACTTGTTCCCCCTGCTCGTTACTCACTTATGATCATGATCATTAGGAGAAGCCTCGGTCATAAGGAGTGTTTACTGGCTGGTCTTTCCGTTTTCACGCCACTCTCCTATGAACATGCATGTATTGCCTACAAATATGCCCCTCCAATGAAACTTCGAGGGATTACATTGGCAAATGTTTGATGTATTCGTCCATCCCTGGAGATAGTGATGGACGAAACTATGTATCAACGGTGCAAGAGATAATTACGATGAGAGGGTAATAAGTATTGCAGATTCCTTGACTAAAATTAACGAGCGATCCTGGTCATGTGGTCATAATTCCTCTTCCCTGCATATACTTCTTCAAGTCCCTCATCAGCTCCAGTTGCTCCTCGACGGTCAGCCCGCTGACTATCATTTGTAGTATGGATCCTACAGTGATGTTATGTTCCCGAATCAAACTACTGTAGTACACGTAGGTGAATACTCCCATTAGGAACCTAGTAAGTGTGTGAGTTTTGTGATGTGGACAGTTGCGACATAAACATACTGGCAATCCATACGATCCGTCATGCCACCGTGTCCCGGGATGCTTTGACCAAAGTCTTTGATGTCGAAGGCGCGTTTAAAGCCAGAAGCAAAGAAACCTCCAAACGGTGCAACCAACGAAGCAAAGATAGCAAAGACAAGTAGATGGAGTTGATACGGGACGTATGGGATAACCGTTACGGAGCGGCCGAGCTGCAAACAATAGATGATAGCTTTAGCTCAACAAAGGAGGACTCCATGGTGGATGCAGTACGCACAAGTTGTGACAAAAAAACTCTCAACGGTGCCCAAATTTCCCATTCTCTAGCGACGAAGACGGGGTTGGGAACACATTGAACGTTGCTCCACACACTAACACCAAGGTCATGAACAGGACAAATCATATAGTTGAACTGCATGAAATAAGACCCCCAGATCACGCTGAAGACAAGAGTACTCCAGAATGCACCGACGAATCCTTCGACAGTTTTCTTCGGAGAAAGTTTGATCAACGGAGTACGACCAAGGGTAATTCCCCAGATATAGGCAAACACATCATTGCAAATAACCAGTGAAGCAGGGACAAAGAACCAGATCAATCCCTCGAGGATATTATTGATGATAAAGTGGCTGCAAAACGCTTCAGGCTCAGCTCTTTCTCAGTAACAATATTCCTACCTGGACACCACGATCAAGAGCAAACTCATATGAACCCAGCAAAATAGGCCGAACTGTTGCTTGAGATAACCTCGTTTAAGCGACAAGACGAAGCCCACGAATCCAATGGTGTAGAGCGTGAAGCTGATCATACGATGATTCGTAGCGAATGGAAGCAGCTGACCGTCAGTAAATACTACGTGCTTCAGGACACCATCAACAAAAGGTTACAACCACGTAGAATAAAACACACCTTGAAGTAATATATGATACTTTCACCGTATAAGAAGTAGTTCGTGACGGCGAAAAAGTACCAGTTTAGAGTTTTGCTCCATGGATCCTTATGGCCCTTGGCCGCCAAATGCGCGGTCTCGGATGACATATCTTTCAGTGAAAAGAGGGCCGTGACCTCTCGGTACACCAACGTTTGGCATAGCATGACGAGGATGATCAAGTACGCGTGACCCATGAGTAAAAGACCTGGCATAATGTCAACATCCACAGTGTGAACTGGTGACTAGCCCTACCCATAAACCCTCCGATCATGATAAACGTCCAGAGTGTCCTCGTGACCAGATTTTGGTGTTTCTTTGAACGCTCGGTTTCTTGAACGTCTTTCTTAATCTTCACAGCACGCTCAACATCCGTTTGTGATGGCTGGGGAGCAAGTTCCTGCAATACCGTGACAGGCTTTACCTGTGCCTCAGCCAGTGTAGAACTTGAGGCTGCAAGTGGTCCATCAATGGGACAGAGTGGGGCGGAGCAACATCGGCGTACCATCAGACTTTGTGGCCGTCGAAACATTATTGCTGAATTCAGGATGAAGCCGTGGGGGCTCCGGGATAGGGGGGGCCTCCTCCTGATCGGTTTCAACGCTGGATTCAGGCGGCACGTGCTCAGCTTCCGATGAGAGAATCTCATCGTCAGTGGCGACAACGGAACGTGCGAAGGATTGTTCCGACGAGGGCGTAGCTCTCGGTGACTTCTCTGTCGTTTTAGCCTTGGCTGCGGCTTTTGCTTGCTTCCGCTTCTCTGTGCGCGCTTGTTTTTGCAGCTTTTTGAGCTGTGACTTCGATGGTCTGGGCGTTTCCTTGCTATTCGCGCAAGATGAGTACACAGGTGTGTTAGCGTAAAGGAAGGACCTACGTGTCTGACGACGGCTGGGCATGTTCTCCTTCTTCAAGCTCCTTTTCAGACTCATCCGGGTCCTCTACAGGAAGGGCTGCAAAGGCAGATTGGGCCACGAATTGCGCGGAAGGTGTCGTGGCAGCTGGCCTGCTCATGATGGAAGGGAAGGAGTGTCTTGGTCGTGGCGAAAGCGTGAAAGCGGTTCGGCTCCAGCTAAGCCGTGAGTAGAGCTCTTTATGAAAGTCGGCGTTTTCGGGTGTAAAACTCGACCAAACAGTTGGATCGGGTGTCTATGCAACTTGTGTACGAAAACAGTCTACGTGGCTAACATTAGAGTCTGGTATAGATGCAACAGTTTCGGCCGGTATCAGTCGAGTCCCTTCTGCTCACAATCAACAGAGTGCATGAATAATGATATAGAATCGGCCTCCACTCAGAATCTCCAGCCATTCTCTGCTTCCATCGCCCATGGAACTGGATGTAAAATCATTAGCGCCGACGTAAACGCTCAGGAGCAGTCGCTTACATTTGTTAAGTAGCGTCTTGGAGAATATTTTCTCGACGGGTACATCATGCATTTTGCACCATGCGGCAGTAATCCTGGTAGGACATCAGTAGCCCGCTCAATGAACAACATGCCACAAATTACCGAGGATCCAGGTAGTTAATCTTACTGTAGTGTTTCAAGTAGTGGATCAGAAAACGGCGTACAAGCTGACGTGCAAAGTATAACTGACCTCGTGCCCAGCGCAACTTCCTTCCCAGCCTCGCGATCGTCCATTTGCAACTTGAACGTCTTGATCTTGTCGTCTAGTTTCTGGATAGCCTCTTCAATCTTCTCTACAGGGCGCTCTCTCTTCAGAACTGCCTTGCTTGACCCCCGTTCCTTGGCAAGCCTTCTGTAATCGGCCTCAATAACGGCAATTCGGTCCTTCAAGACTGAATCGTCCAGGAGTTGTCCACCTTCCTCGGCAAGTTTCTCGTTATCCCTGGCAAACTTCTTCTCCGCTTTCTCAACATCTTTGCTCTTCAGTGATTCCTCGTGTTCCACGATCCATTCATCGTCTATATCCGACTCGTCATCAACATAAAGTTTGTTTTTCTGGTATTTGGAATCAAGGTTGAAGAGGACATGACGCAGCTTCATTCGATCGTACTTGAAAGAGCGGAGCTGGATTGCCGTTGAGTAGGTTTATATGTACGCGGCAAGATACGTACTCGATCACGCATCCTCCCCATGGATTGTTCATGAGTCTTTGGCGCACTCCTTTGATGGTTACAAAGGATGGCGACCATGCGATTGGCCTGATTATACGCATTCAACTTCTCTTGCACCGTAGCATTCTTCGGTGTGCCCTCGTCCAACTGCTCCTGGAAAGTTATCGATGCGTTGTAAGTACGGAATACCTTGGCGGTCAAGCCCTTCATGTACGATGCAAGGTGCCTGTTGAGAAGAGACGTCTAAGAAAATCGACAACGTTAGTGCTGCGCCAGCGAATTCAATAGGAAAATTACGTTAACACGATCAAACAAGTTGTCACTCTCTTCCTTGTTATCCTTGAACAAGCGGATGTTTTTGAACACCTGTGGTTCAACGGCGACACGATTGTAATACCGGATCGAATCTTTACCGAGGAAATCAAAGACAATGAAATTGGGTCCCTCCAGTGTGACATGCTCGCAACGCAGCGAGCAACAGCCAACCGTATCTGCTTCATCTTCCCCTTTCTCGTTACCCGCACGAAGAGCCAATCGATCGATGAAATACATAGCCGTCGCCCGTTGCCTGTCGGCCATAACCTTGCTCTTCAAGTCAGCCTGATAATCCGAGCGAATTCTCGCGACATAACTCTGACACGGAGTAAGTACTTCTCATTAGGAGCGACGTTGACAAATACCTTGAGTTCACGAGCCTTCTCAAACTTCGACATATCGCTCTGGCCCTTTAGCGAGCTACCCGCTGCCAAAAACACATATTTGTAGTTGCCGTTGACATTTTCGACCCAATTAGCA
This sequence comes from Fistulinella prunicolor, assembly GCA_038089875.1. Taxonomy (NCBI): domain Eukaryota; kingdom Fungi; phylum Basidiomycota; class Agaricomycetes; order Boletales; family Boletaceae; genus Fistulinella; species Fistulinella prunicolor. Next base: position 27,587 of record JBBPLP010000084.1, on the reverse strand, counting down.
AGCCAAGTCACGGTTTTATCATGCACTACTCCTTTCCAGTTCCCAGGCATGTTGGGAATAGGAATAGGAATATCATCGCCAATATTGATAGTGATGTCTTCCGGACGAACGCGAAGCTGTTCCGTCCATCAGTTGTTTGGATTTGCCTTGACTCAACGAAGGTTCTTACTTTTAAGGCGCCTTTCTTAGGATGATCACCACGGCCGCGGAACAGTCCTGGAGGTTCTACACGGAAGTTCCCAACCTTCTCTTTACGCCCATCAAGGAGACACGTCATATATTTCTCCTCCATCGCGTCCTTCTGTTTCTTGAGCTCCTTCTTCTCAGCGGCACTAAGTGCTTTCTTCTTGGCCTTCTCTCCTTCGAAATATTCAAACATGGGGCGGAAATCGCAACGGTCGAACTCAGTTATCTTAACTTTGTTACGCTATCGGAGAGTTACCCCTCGTGTTGCCGCGAGTAATCAAACGAAGCTTACGGGGGGATGGTCTTTCAGAACCTTAAGCCAATCGTCGAAGAAATTCTTGTTGAACGTCTTGTCCTGAGCATGGTCCGTTTCTAACATGGCTCCGTAAAAGCCGGCGACTTCCTCGGACTCTGGCGGGAGGTCGACCTCCTTACCTGAGTTGAATCGTCAGCGTTGTTCGGAAAACCGTATAATACGACTGGATTAGACCTTTGTACTTCATCTTCACATGCGAGGGAAGCGGTTCATACGGAGGTGGAAATATAACGCCATTATGCTCGAGAGTTTGCCATTTGTCCTCGCCGTCTCCGTTACCTTGCTCCTCCCACCACCGGTAGACTTCCTCGGCCTCCTCTTCCTCTTTTTTCTTTCCTTTCTTTTTCACCTGAGGGGTCTCGGAAGAGGCTTCTTCTTCCTTAGCCTTCTTCTTCGGGGCTCTCTTTCGCTTCGGTTTGGCATCCTCCATCTCTACGTCGCTTTCTGGTTTGACCTTGGCCTTGCCTAACGAACGCTTCTTCGTCGAGGGTTCGTCTGAAGCAGACGATTCGATGGCCCCAGATCCTTCTTCCTTCTTGATTTTCTTCTTTGGCGGCGCCTTGACCCTGCCATTCGAGGCGCGTCTTTTCTTGACGGCAGCCAAAGCAGCATCGGTGTCGCTTTCTACCTTGCCATTGGGAGCGGTAGCGTGCGATCCGCGATGCACAGCAGCGGAATGAGTTTTCTTAGCAGGCGAAGAAGCAAGTGGGACATCCTCATCCGATTCAGAGTCAGATTCATAGACTGCAGCACGCTTTCGTGGTCGTGATTTGCCGGGCGTCTGGGTACTACTGGCCTGGGAGCAGAGGAAAATAATAGGGGGATCATGAAGTATAGTGCAGTAAGCAAGCACATACCAAAGGCATGTCATCCTCACTCATTGGGGAGTCATCTACATTGCCATTGCAGTGACCGTTGCCATTGAGTGCGACGTGGACCTTCCCACTAGCGCCAGCAAGCGCAGTGAGTGGTAGATCGTCGTCAGAGGACATTACGGTGTCAAAAAATGCAGGAGTGGATGTGGCTTGGGACCAAGACAGCTAGAAGAGGCGAAGGAACGTGAAGAGAGACAGGACGGGGAAAGCGCCTTGAGCCAGGCTGCGACTGTTGAAATGAGACAAGTCTAGGTGAGCCTGCCCTAAGTAACAATGCACGTGACTTTGAAACACTGTGGGTGTGGACGGCTGTAGTAATTTGCCAAGCTGTGACTTATCACTGTTTCGGGTCGCTACGAGGTCAGTGCAACGCCTTCTAGGATTTGTTTGCCGTCGTGCTTAGTCTGCGCATCTCACAGCATGGCCAACCTGCCACTTTTTCGCGATCCATGGGCGAAGAGAGAAGCGTGGCGGAAGCATCCTGTGTTCTCCAACCGTGCCATGTTCTCCAGCATGTTTCCCGGCTTTGGGATAGCCGCATTCGCATTTACGGCCTACGTCCTCTTTGACAACTTCTACAGCAAAGCACAAACTGCCAAGCATTGACTCGGTGCGTTCAGGTCGATCGCTATTGTGCAGCAACTGAAATGGTACATTCCACAGGGCTCAGGTCTACTATTTGCGCCAGGGTGGACGCTATCCTGTGTACATATCAAAACCTGTGTTTTACATTTTAGACCTGTACCACGCCTAACCAATCCACATTGCACTCTTTGTATCCCCCGATGATGCACTTACTCGGTTGGCTCTTTCAGGAAAGGACATCGTAGATATCTACTTTACAAAGCGTATACAGGTCAACTTCTATTGTGTGCAGTTACGCCAGTGGAGGCATCTTTCGCACGACCTTTCCCTCGTTCCTTGCGTGCACTTTGAGTTTCTCTAGGATGGGAGAATTAGACCATCGTTCAGGTGGTGTGCGATTACCCGTCGACCAGTAGTATATGTCCCAGTCGGGCTCATCAAGCAACTGGATGCCAAGTGTTCGTCAGATGCCAGAGACCGCTAGATGGCCACATACCTTGTCGTATTCAGACAGCTCCGCGCGACTCATGGTGAGGAGGTGGTCCCGGGCAAAAGTACTCAGCAAAAGGTCGCTCTCGAGCGTGCCGCGTTTGCGTGACTGGTAGAGAAGGCGCGCACGCATAGTTTCGGGTGATTCATTTGGGCGAGGCAGAGGCTCAAGCGCGGGTATATCGGTGGGTGTGGTTGTGTTGGAGAGATGCTGAGGCGTGTGAGGAAGCGGCCATGGGTCGGACGGTGCGCTCGGAGAGACAAAGAACGCGCGTGAATGACGGCGGAGATGTTGTGCAGCGACGCGAGTGATGGGGACGATCATGGTCGCTGTCAAATTCCGAGCCGCTCAACTCCCACTGCCCTCAGTTTGGCTAATTGTGCTAACATTCTTCTACGAAAACAACCAAACATCTCAACCTCTAAGGTATCGCTTGTATACTTCATTGTTTGTTTCCTCCACATAATGATATCCCAACTTGTCCAAGAACTGCTGGAATTGATCGTAGTCTTGCGGAGGAACTTGAATCCCCGTTAACACTTTTCCCAGGTCTAGGGTGCAAACTAAGTCGTGACGTTGGCTCCCATGCGGATCACTGACCTGCGCCATGATTGCGATAATGGAACAGAGAAATATTCCATCCTTGGTGAAGGCCCTCCAAGAATTTTCGCAGTGCCCCTGGCCGCTCGGGGAACTCTGAGGTACAGGTCGCGTTTGAGCACCCAAATAAAGCAAAAAGTTTGAACTCACCAAATCTAAAGAGACGTTCGTCAGGTACTACAGCGCACCCTCCCACCATATACCTTGTATGACTCTTCGCCATCTCATCGTCGCTAATGTCAAATCCATTGAATCCTAACCGTTGGATAGCGTCCAGCACTTCCGACACTTCTTTCGTTCGTGACAAGGACTCGAGTTTGAAGGAAAGGAAGATATGTGCAAGATCCGGCGAATTATACCGGTAGACAAATTCCGTGACGGACCGGGGGTGTATGATCGAGTGGAGTGCAATGAAACTATGTTCCGGACAATGAGAGAGCGATGACAGAGTGACAACAAGGATGTACCTGCCAGGTGTCTCGGGAACTTCGACACTTAACAAAGCTTCCCGGCCTTCACCGAGTTCCGCCCGCTCGGCGACGAATCGCAAACGATCAAAGTTCATGTTCGCACCGCTTATAACTGCAACAAATTTTTGTTGAGCGCCAATCAATTTATTGGCGATAATGTAGCGCTTCAATCCGGCAAGTGCGAGCGCTCCCGCTGGCTCTGTGATCGACCTGGTCTCTGCAATGAAGTGGCCGTTGGAACGCTGGATGGTGCAATCCAACTTTGATAACTTACCCTCGAAGATGTCTTTGATTGCAGCACAAAGTTCGTCATTGTCGACAAGCACGATTTCGTCCAAAAGCCGTTGACAAATGCGAAACGGCTCTGCGCCGACCAGTCGGACAGCTGTGCCATCGCTGAAAGGGCCAACTTCGGTCAGCGTCACACGGTGCCCTTCTTTCAAGCTTCTATACATGGCATCGGCATCGACAGTTTCAGCACCGTATATCTTGGTTTTTGGGCTTCCGATGCGTTTGACGTATTCGGCGATGCCAGCAACCAAACCACCACCGCCGATGGCACCAAAAATGCCGTCCAGAGTGTCAGAATCAGGTACTTGTTTGAGAATTTCCATGGCGGTGGTGCCTTGGCCGGCGATGACCAAGGGGTCATCATAAGGTGGGACGAAAGTAAGGCCGTGTGCAACCGCCAGACGAGCACACTCCGCTTTAGCCTCGTCAAAGTCGGATCCGTGAAGGACGACTTTTGCGCCCAAGCGTTGGACATTGGTGACTTTGATGGAGGGGGTCCCCTTTGGCATGACGATGGTACATGGTATACCGAGTCTTGTTCCGGAGAGGGCGACGCCTTGAGCGTGATTGCCTAGGGTGGATATCAGTGAGCACAGTCTGCGAGAGTACTGCAAGGTACGCACACTAACCAGCACTGCACGTGATGACGCCTTTCCATCTATCCTCTTCGCGGATGTTTGCCATGAAGTTGTAGGCACCACGAATTTTGAAACTGAAGACCTCTTGAAGATCTTCACGTTTGAGCCATATCTGATTTCCCAGTTTGGAGCTGAGATTCGGGGCGAAGACGAGGGGTGTCTCTTTGAGTATTTCGTAGACTTTTGAGGAGAGGATCAGACGGAGATAATCAGGCTCATTGGAGGCGAGAAGATGGTGAGGGGCAAGGGAGGGATAGGCGAGAGGCTCTGGTGCATGAGAGGAGTACTCGAGGGTGGCCGTGGTGGTAGCCATCTGGAAGGTATCAGGGCTGAATATTGATTCCTGATCGCAGCGTGACTCGATCGCAGCACTCGGCAGTTACCGGATTCGGGTAACTGCTAGAGACGAGAGCGACCAAGGACACGGTAGACGGATGTCAGTAAATCCGACTTGGACCACCCGTGCGATGTCGGGGAAGCCGTGGACAGAACGCGCTCAAAAGTATGTACGCGTGATGCGGGCAAGTCACGTGCAGTGAGATAATTCTGACGGATAAGTGCATGCGATGTGCGGCGGCGCCAACTCAGTGAGCATGAGAGCGCCCTCGCCGGCGTGCCCAGCCTGCACTCGAGGTGTCGTGTCCGTCAGAGGGAGACCGATTGCGCAAGAGAGGCTGTCAGCGGTGTCGGGGCAGGCCACGCCCGCGCCTGATCGCGACGGGACCGAGTTGAGCCGTGGTTGTGCGATGCCGTGCGGGTGGGTCGAGAGAGGGCGGGGACGGGGAGAACGACGAGGACGAGGGGGAAGACGAGGAAGACGAGGTGGGATGTAAAGCAGAAGTTGCCAGCCCTAAATAAATATAGAGCGACCGTGGTCATACTAGCCTTGACTTGACTTTTGTCCTTAACCATGGCCCAGGCCGCGACGATGGGACCTCCCCTCTCTCCACGCGAAACCCGTCGCTCAGGAAGACGCTCTGCACCCTCCGCCTCCGCAAGCACCTCCAAATCCCCAGACTCCCCTGCCCCAGAGTCCGCACCAAGAACCAAGGACACATCTGCCCGCTCCGCTCCACCGAACAACAACCCAAATGGCCGCACAAAACGTCCAAAGCAAGAGGACGTCGACGACCCCATCCCAAACAAGACCGTTCAATCCAATGGCAACACTTCCAACCATACCAACTCCAATGGCAGGTCAAAACGCAAGGGCAAGGAGAAAGAGAAGCCCCCTTCGATAGATCAACTCGTCGAACCCGCCCCCTCCAAACACTCCTCTGCTTCTGCAGGTACGGCCGAACCTCTGGATGACGACGCGGAAGAACAGGGCATCACGCGTTGCGTATGTGGTAGGAACGGTCTGTCCCCGGTTTTCCTCCCCAGTCTCACATCCTCATTCGCCATCCCTTCTCCAGAGGACGATGCCGACGGTTGTGAATTCATGGTCCAATGTGAAATATGCAACGTTTGGCAACACGGTCTTTGCATGGGCCTCGAGTCGGAAGCTCAGGCCGCTGGAGCAGCCGACTACTACTGTGAACAATGCAAACCCGAACGTCATCCGGAACTTCTCAAGTGAGTCCGTTTTCTTTATGCTCTATCGTCACCCCATTGACATCACTTTAGGCGGCTAGCGAAGAAAGGCCGTGAATCATCAACCCATTCACGCAACACGACTTCTCGCCTCTCTCGTTCGCACTCACCCAATTATTTACTGAAGCCCCCCAAGAGACGCAATACGATGAATAGTCGTGATGCTGCATTCGCTGACGACTTGAAAGAGGTTATCGAAGCAACCGCCGCGGAAGCCGCAGCTGTATCAGACACCCCAAAGCCCACTGCGAACGGCTGCATCAGTGGTCAAAGCGAAGTGCCTGATGACGACTCGAACGGTCGGAAGAAGCGAAAGCGCGGGGAAGACGTCGTGTGCGTTCAATCTACCAACCCTAGATCCGACTACAGCTCACGCTGCCCTACAGCCTTCCCAAGAAGCGCACAAGATCGGCGTCAAGTGCCTCGGATGGACCTGATGCCGCCACTGGTATTGTGGCGGAAGAACTACCACCGCCCACGAAGCGGTCTGGGGGAGGGAGATCTGGAAGTTCACGGAATCGACGAGGTGGTCCACGGAGGGCAGCCCCTACGCACCATGATGCAGTCGTTTCCGTCGAGGGTGAGGAAGGTATGAGCTTGAGCCAAATCAATGATAAAATGGTCTGCTTACGCACGTGACGTTGACTCAGGGCCCGGTCCGAGCAAACGATCGAGCCAGACGACTCGCGGCAAAGTTGGTCCTACGCCAAAAAACACGCCTCTGTCCTCTCATGCACCGGGAAGCGTTATCCAGGAGAGCGCCAGCAAGCGAACTCATTCCGGAGCAGGCGCGGTGGCAGGCAGTTCTGCCGAGAATTCTCGTGCATATCGCAATTCCCATGCCTATGCAATATCTCAACAACCGCTCTTTACGTCATGGAACTTGCCAGACTATCTGGCTCATCTCGAACACATGCTTCCAACGGACATACCGCGCCCACTCGAAGTCCGCAGTCTCGCCGGCGGTAGAGAATCTCTGGAGAGAACGATGGAAAGAGGGGTCAAGGTCAAGTGGCCAAGCAAACGCATGAGCGTCGGAGACATGAACAAGCGTGTTCGCGCGCTTGTCGAGTGGGTGGGCAGAGAACAGGCAGGCGCACTCGACCGCGGTCGCCGGAAGGAAGCTTTGGAGATAACTTTGAAGGGCAGCATCTCGGGGGCAGGCGACGCTTTCTTCGATTCATCCATCCCTGACGATCGTGACGCGGGAGGGGGCCACCGTGAGGGACGCGGATCACCCATGGTGGTCGACAATCCCGCTGATAATATTACCAATCCACAGGTTGACGAACCAATACCGCCAAAACTCGCTCCGCCAGACCTGACCACTCAGCGGTCGACGATGAAGATGATGGAGGAACTGATGGAGGAGCTGATTAGTTTCCAGGAACGATTCGGGCCAGGAGTAAAAAGTAGAGATCGGGAGCGACGACCGGCATCATGACTATTTTGTATGCAAGACCCACTGGGGGTTAGTGTTGATATCTGTATGATATCTTTGCTGTCCATTATTCTTTTTCCCCCGTGTTGGTCGACGAAGTTGTAACTTATACACGTGGCGGTGTTTGGCAAGAGCCTCTAAGCCAAACAAACTCGCGCTGACCCTACCAAACTCTCCCCTTGAAATGAATGAGCTCGTTGACACCGCGGAAGATCCTACACGTTCCTCCTCACCGGGCCTCTCCAGCCATAGCGAACATGTGGACGGGGTACATGGAGGCAACTACTCCACCCTCATGCAAGAACTGTTTGACGGTGACGAAGAGGGGCATGTAGAAGAAAGCGGAGACGAGGAGGAAGAGTTTGTCTACGATGGCGTAGACGCCGACCAGATCACCGGTACCAATTACCGGGAACAGTTGCGGAACGTCCTTGGACCAGACGACACCTCAGACGTGTGCGAAGAAGAAGAAATCGAACGCGCTCTTCTCAAGGAGGATCCCAGCGAACAGCTTGGTGGTGCCTGCGCCGGAGAGCCATTGGTCAGTATCGCTGACTACCTCGTGTTGATGGGATGTGGCTAAGGGGTGTGTAGGAGCGCGTTCAAATCATGCCCGATTCTGCTAGTGTTCCCCAGTCCTCTCTCACTCAGCCAGCCATGGATGCACTCACTCCAGAACCTCTGCTCGATCCACATCACTGGCACGACGATCTCCCTCAACCCTTTGTGCTCCCGAGCGTGTCTCGCCTTCGCTCCTTCGCATTGAGCCCTCAGTCAGAAGCTAATCATGACTTACCTGCCGATATTTCAGTTCCAACACCCCCTTCCCATGTTTCAGACATTTCCAGAAGTTCTACTCCTGGCGCTGGTACGGGGGCGTGGAGGGGCCATTCCAAGGCTGAGGGAAACGTGTTCAGGTGGACAACGCTTCAAAACGCGGGCAACCAGCTATATGGAAAACGGCCGTCGAATGCTGCTATTGCCCTGGGCGCCTCCAATCTAGGTTCTCCAATGGTTCTAGCTGCCAACGGCCTGATCTGTGTAGGGACAGATGCTGGTCGCATATTCGTTTTCGATTTCAAGCAAACATTATTAAGCATCTGCGGAAATGATACATTAGGTTACTATCTGCTTTTCTGTGCGTCGATCATGTACTCACGCTGTGAAAGCCAGCACTGTAGGATCTACCTCTGCTGTTGCGTTATCTCACGATCACACCTACGTGGCATCGGGCCATGTCTCTGGATATATCCAAATTTTCGACTTGAAGAACCCGAAGGTACCAGCGCGTATCGTTGCCCCACCATCCGTTCAGGCAGTTATGTCTGGCCGACAGGAAGGTCATCTTGCAGGATCTCGTATCGTCAACATTGGCTTCGTCGCAGGTCGTCACACAGCTATCGTCTCAGCCGACGAGCAGGGATTGGCTTTTTACCATAGTCTGGGCAAGGTTCTGTTCGTAGAAGCATCGGATACTATCCGTATTCTGGGAAATTATCCTCAGGAATCTAGTCATGAAGGTGCAGCTTCGACGTCTGCTCTAAACGCGCCAGATGCTCGGTCTTTTCGTCGGCGCAAACCTCGCAATACTCTGTTATCGATGGCCACGCTACCTCTTGGCACCATCCCACATCCAACTGACACATACCAAATTACCGCGCTGCTTACCATTAACAAGCTGGTCATAGTTGGCCTGAAACCCACGCCGAAGACATGGCTGAAGCGCGCGCGCGTTGATGACGCAGAATTGACATCTTTGGGACGAAGGAGAGGCACGTTGGCTTGGTTTCCAAACACCAACACCGCAGGAGGACCACAAGACGTTGGCAGCGACAAGACACATCCAATGTTGGCCTATTCATGGGGAAGAACCGTTTACCTTTTGCATGTTTCCGAGACAACGGTGAAAAAATCAGTGCTAAATCCACGCACAGGCAAGACTCGCGAGATGGATATTGGAGCACTTGTGTTTGAAGACGCCGGGACATTAACAGTGGAAGATGGTGTCCTTGCTCTGCAGTGGTTGAATGTGAACGTTCGTATTCTAGTCATCGAGGGAAACACGTGAATTTAGCCTGACCATTCTCGTAGCAACTGCTCGCCTTCACAGTGGCCACGCTCAGCGTGTACGACGTTCGTGCCTCCAAGCTTATCGAGAATGTACCCTTCAGTGCTTCGGCCTTGGCATCACGATCTCTTAGCTCCACAACGGACGGGTCGATACCATATTCTGAGTCTCTCAGTGATGTCGCTCATAGTATCCGGGCTTATAAAGGGAAGATATTCCTTTTGGTTAGTCATCAGACGGTCGTGTCTGGAGAGCGATACTAATCCTTGAGCAGTGTCGCGAGGAACTTCAAGTGGGGACAATGCTTACTTGGGCTGATAAGATCTTGTCCCTGGTCGAGCAAGGTGACTTCCTGAGCGCTATTGAGCTCACACGCTCGTATTATACCGGGAAAGCGCCAGGCAATCGCAATGGGCTACCGGATACCCCTGAAGAGCAAAAGGCGGTCCTGGGACAAAAGTTGCATGAGTTGATGGTGGCATCCGCCAGCTACGCATTCTCCGAAGATAGGATGACAGATGGTACCCATTCTAGCCCAGACGGCAGGGGTGTTGATCGCACGTCTCTCTTCGAAGGCCTGGTCACTAGTTGCGCGCTCTCCTGCATTACCCTCGATAACTACGAATTCCTATTTGAAGATCTGTTCCAGCATTTCGAAGATGCCGGAATAACTCGAATATATTTGGAACAGCTCGAGAAGTTCGTCCTTGGAGGCGTCATTGATTTCGTACCTCCGCGCATAACCCAGCGACTAGTGGCACTTCATGATGACTCTGGCCAGCCCGCCTTGGCAGAACGAGTAATTTGGCATATAGATCCTTCGTGCTTGGACATCAACCAAGCCATCCGGCTTTGTCAGAGCCATCAACTTTGGGATGCTCTGATCTATGTGTACACACGTGCCCTACAAGACTATGTTGCCCCAATAGTGGAGTTAATATCACTTATCCGCCAACTTCCCTCTCTCCCTAGAGATCCATCCGTTCCCAAAGGAGCAAGTGTACAACACACGACTTCGTCTTTCCGTCCTGCATACAAGATCTTCCCTTATCTAATCAACGTTCTGAGTGGCCAGACCTATCCAAGTGGTGATCCTTTACCTTCTGACGAGGCTGAGCGCGCAAAAAATGACGTGTACCACTTTATATTCAATGGAACTTCCGCTGTCTGGCCCTCTGAAGGCGGCCGCCTGATCCTCACAAGAAATGGAGCGGAACCCACATACCCTTATGCCCGGTTGCTCCTCCAGTTCGACGCGGAGTCGTTCCTTCATTCTTTGGACATCGCCTTCGAGGACTTCTTCCTTACAGACTCGCCTGACATTAGCAGGCTATCCATCGTCAGGATTTTGTTGGATATCGCTTCATGTCAAGGCCTACCACTTTCAGCTACCATCTTCATCAAGATCTTCATAGCGCGAAACATCCCGAAGTACCCCCAAAATATTCACGTCGAGGATATTGGTCCTGGCATCCTCGACAACCTCCTTGTATCCCTCTCCACTTCCCTTGATCCCGAAACACGGGAGGATCGCCAGCTTGCTGCTGAATACCTCTTATCGGCGTATACGCCTCCCGACGGCTCTGACATCGAGCATTTATTTGAAAGAGCAGGTTTTTACCGCATTTTGCAAAACCGACGTCGACACGAACGCCAATGGGCACAACTCTTGTCCAGTTTCTTGCTTGATCCAAGTTTGCAGACGACATCGCTGCTTCCCCACGTCGAAGAAGTCCTCGATCTCTCAAGGTCAGATCACCATGGTGTTTTGCCCCAGGATATTCAGAACGCGCTTTCGGAGGCCCTTGGTCACCTTTTGACACTCGATTTGCAATCGACCGCTACTCTGGTTGACAAATTTGCCCCGAATCTGCACGAGACTGCTCTCAATATTATGGACCCTACGGATGATCGTCAGCGTTACGACTACCTCCTCCATCTCATCGACTCGCAGATGTTGGACAAGGAGGACATTACTTCTTCCGGTCCCACAGATTATCTACGCATCAGCGAGCCTCTCCGTCTACTCTTCATCAAGTTACAGTGCCAGTATATGCCGTCGGGCATCATCGAAACCCTAGACCGCATGCGGAATGGCCTTGATTGGTCAGCGATTGAACGAATCTGTGAGGAGAACCACGCATATGGGGCAGTGCTGTGGGCACTAAACCAACGAGGTCAACCACGCGATGCGCTAACGAAAGCCGAGGCGTTTGAGAAGCAGTTGACGAAGAGCGTTTCCCAGGCCATCCTGGACTTGGGTTCTAGTGGTGTGAATGTCGACGAATTGGTCAGTGCTCTGAGAGAGATTGGGCAGAGGGGTGCGAGTATATGTTTGGAGCATTCGAGCACGACCGCCACGACCGCGGTTCCACTCGAAGATATCTGGTTCCAGCTACTCAGTAGTCAACTTCACTCCGTGCAGGTCGTGTCCAGTCTCCATCTAGCCGACGGTGCCAGCGGTCATCGATTGAAGACCATAGCCCTTTCAAAGTTGCGGGAACTCGTTCAAAACACGTTTGCTTCCTTGGTTACCATCAGTTCTACTCGAGCCGTCTCATTCCCGCGGTTATTCAAACGCCTGGTTGATCCCGGACTCTATGCAGATTCTACTTCGGGCACACCCTACACGGAATTCAGGACGATTTTAACGGGGATGTTGGAGTCTTATCGAAGCGATGGAGATATGTTACTCATCTCCCAAAAGCTTCTCAACCGAGATATTTTCGATACTGTGGAAGAGTACACGAAGGAGAAGATGAAGGGGTGGTCAATTCAACATGTTTGTTCGCACTGCCATCAGTCATTGTGGCAACACGAACGATCAGTTGGTTCCAATCGGACAGACATAACTGTCACTCGTATGGCTATATACCATACTTCTTGCCAGCATTAATGACTGTATCTTATCCCATAATAAACATTCGACTTTCATGACTCTATTAGAATCGATATTTAGGGCCTGAATGGTTGACCGGGGAGATCGACACTCACCATCGACAGGTTCGCTTTGTACCATTTGGGAGAGCTGTAAGTAGCTCTCCACTGATGTTACGTCTACACCCGAGGACTTTCCATCCTGACCAAATGCCTCGACATCTATAATCATCTGGGCCCGAATGCGTTCTTCATCACGGTCGTCGTCCTTGCTGGAGCTGGCGCCACTAAAGATACCAAGAGTCGACTTCTTTCCTTTCTTGAGACGCCTCAACGACTCTTCTGTCTTTCTCATTGCCGTCAAGTACTGGATGTATCTGCAGGACTCGGTGGGTAACTGCCATCGCACCAGCGTGGAGCAACTACCTTTGGCAAACGCTATCAAACACTTCCGCGACCGTTTCCTTGAGCAAACCTTCCCGCAAACGACCCCCTGCAACGCTTGAACTAAAGAATGCCTTGACAGGACGGAGGATTAAAGGCACGAAGTAACTGGGCTCGGTGGGCATGCGTTTGCTGGACATTGCCCGAAACTGTGAAGGTATCGAGCGCACAGGTAAAAGCGAATCGCACGCCCGTCGAGATAACAACTGGACGACCTGCTTTGCTACTTGTTCAGCCATAGAACCTAACGCATTTAGCTGCTCTTTGAGCACATCTTCACAAATCTCAGTCTGGTCGGTCTAGATAGCATCGATTTCGGGAGAAGCGTACCTTCTGGATCGGTGTACATGTCCTGAGCCGGATCGAACTCGGGGAGGGCAGAGCTAATCTCTTCCCTCCAAAGAATCGAGACATGTAAAGTCATGACCTTGATATCAACAAGAATGATAGCGTATTGCTTCAGGAGATCGTCTTCAGCATTATTCTCTAAAACAGTTTCGGAAGGTGCTTGCGGAGTTGACGAGCGACTCTATAATATAAACCCACTGAGTCTGTAGATCGAATACCAAATAAAATAAAAAACCAACAACCTTGTCTATCGGATCCGTGACTCGTACCAATGTCTCGATTTGCGGAAGTGCAGTTTCGAGCCAAATTTTATACCTGCTGAGAAGCTAAAGAACGTTTCGGCGGACACTACGTGGCGGGGGCCGAATAGCTCATACCTGCAAGGTCAATCTCCAAAAACGATGCGCTAAGTCCGGAATGAAGATTTCTGCACTCCAACATGAACTTATAGCACCCCAGACACTCTCCGCCTGGGGCATTAGGAACACACGTTGACCTTGCATAACCGCTCAATATTGAATAACAGGACCCACAACAGATTTCTTACCAGCGTTGGTGAGATTAGGACTGATGACTGTGGCGCTCAAGGTATCCTCTACTTTACTGACGATGTCCTTCCAGCGGAGTTGGAAGTAAACCGGTAACTGCCAACGTTTGTTGAAGGAAGTAAAGACCGGATGAGCCCTCATCGCTTGAACTGATTTTGTGGATGGCGCCATGAATTCAAGGGCACGGATAAATGCCTGTGCTGCCGCATGACGCTGAAGCCATAAGCATAAGTAATGCTACAGTAATCAGCAAAGTGATAAACTACCTTTAGGAATTCATCAGGCTTCCCTGCGGCAAATACCACTAACCCCAATTCATCCATAATTGCCTGTCCTACTTCGGGCCAGATAACATTCGTCATTATATCGAACCCTTTGCCGGAGTGTGCAGATAATTCGATGCCGCCCGGTAACGTGACGGCGGAAGTCGACTCCATTCGTGCTGGGTTACTTTTGACCGAAACTTGCTCTCCTATCTGCATAATGCGACGTAAATCTCGATCGACAAATCGAAGTATTTGATTGAATAACTTTGCCAGCGGTTCGTTAGATTCATCCAGATATGGTATCAAAGAAGTAGTGTCCTTGGAATCAAATGGGTTTAGTTTGGATGAGAAGGCAGTGTATGGAGTATATGGAGTTCGAGGTGGAAGAGTAAGCCCACGGGTCGGCAAAGGAGTGTGGGGTATGATGGGCGAGTGTGGGGTGGCCAATGCATCTGAATGTATTGACTAGCACGGGTTTAATACATCCCATTTTGCTACAAACGGCCACCAACCTTTTTGATGTATGGTAGGACAACCGTCCGCTTGATTATATCTTCCGCGGTCCTCCAAAGACACAGAGTATCATAGACGCACAAACATTCCGTCAGATCAGCAACTAGCTTGGCCCTCTCGAGCTCTGGCGTCTTTCCTTCACCAGTCCCTGTCAAAGAAGTCAATATGCTCGAAAATAGGTGATCCAAGTCGGACGTCAAAGTATCTCTGATACGGTCAATGTTCTGTCGGGGTAACGGTTTGAACTGAAACTCTGACAGCAAGAATACTGACGAACCCGTTGGATCTCTTCGACGTATGCACACTTTTCCGCACGTGCCTTGGACACGAGGTAAAGAAGTTGGGTATACTCAGTAGCCACTCTCGACAAATGTTTGCTTCGGCTTCCCCGCGTTCTAGGAGCAATGGTCAGAGGAAATCGTATTCCGAAGGGTTCACGCACTTTCCAGAGCTGACCTCGGTCACTGCTGAAATGTGAGAAGGAGGAATTTCCGCGTGACTAGGTTTTGAAATCAGCAAAAGAGACTCGAGCCGTGCGATCGACTCGGATATCTTTAGGAGATGATGCAGGAGTGCCTGAGGGGATGACTATCATTACACTACATACCCCGGAGGAAGGAACGAATATAGACCTTTTCATCACGTAGTTTGGATCTCGCATCCAACTTAGCCTGGATAGCATCTTGAATATTCTGAAGACTTTGGCGAGAGACCTGCTCATATGTTGGCGCGAACCTCAGTGTTCTGCAAGACCACACACCTGTATCTGTTCCCTGAGGCTATTCAGAGGCGCTTTAAGCCTATTCATCCTCGCACCTTCCCCACGCAGGTCAGTACTTAGGCTGATGAAATCTTCGTAGTCGTCATTGATCAGAAGGACCAACTCCTCCTTCAGGGAGGCCAAGTATTCTCTGAGTTCTGTTCGGAGTTCCGGGAGTGATGTGTATGAACGAGAGAGAAGAAACTTCTCGACGTTAAATACTTCCTCCGCCAGATGTTCGTTGTCATGGGACAAGGGGACGTATATCGGTAGGTCAGGCTGTGATGGTAGGTGCTCATTGCCAGAGAATCGGCCGGTAGATGTACTGGATAACTCGCGAACTGCAAGTTCTTCAGCTAGCCGCTCAAGTTGGTATGGATCTAGACGGCTTCCGGAAACACTTTGACGCGTTTGGGAAGCCATCGCGGTACACTTGGTTTGGTGCTGCCGGTGGAGGTGCTTGGCAAAGGCTTCCGTTTATAACATCATCAAACAAACCCAATGTCGACTTCATTTGAAACAACTTTTAGTTGTACTTAGTATACCTACCCATCTTTGAAAACTCATTAAGATTCTCCATCCCTGTGGTGACATAGGTTACATGAAAACCAGAGATTACATGTTCCATGTAGGGTGCAACGTACTGTACATCCTAATGGGACAGAGATGTGATCAAAAAACAAAATATAGTGTTTAAATACTGAAGGGAATGTTTGCCAGTATCAATTTGACGAGTAAACAGACCGCGAAACTACCTCCGTCCGGTTGTCCCATGCATTCCACTTGTAGATTAATGGCAGTTAAAATGACATACTAGTTATGACTTCTCTTCAAGTCCGCTCAAGAATGCGAGCCACGTCTTCTTATCAATGACGCCCTCGTCTGCAAACATCGCACTCGTCAGACTGTCCTACCCCACATAAAATAGGAACATTCACTTACAATTTCCGTCGGTGTCAGTGACGACAACATACCGAGCCCCTAGTTTGACGAAGAACCGATGAAGAAGCTCCAGTGGTGCATGGGATTGAATGGTGAGTGGAGCCTGTGAATGAGGCCAATTATTAATCCTTGTAGAGCTACGACGAAATGAGACGGACCTCATCCATGTACACACTAAAGTCGAATAAGTCTTTATCTTCCACAGTACTACTCTCGATCCACGAGGACGTTAGGTCACGGTCCCTACTGAATCCATTTGATTGAAAATTGATATCTTCATCAGCATCCTCCGCAACAATCGCTGCCAAAAAAAGTTCTTTAAAACGGGTATGAACCACAAGGTTGACAACAAACCAAGCGCATGCTCAAGCTCACTTGCGCCAATGTACCCCACCATGCGTAATTTAACGCCGCCGTTGGGACGCAAAACGGGAAAACCGCTATCATCGCGACCAGCATTGAGAAGTGCTTGCAGCCGGTCTCGAAGACTTTCTACAGTGTTGCGAGCATCTATTCGGATAGCGTCCACACTATGATCCGTCTGCGCATCTGTGGGTCAATGTTCACTTGGGCACAAGGGACGAAAAACGTACAACATCACTGATCGAAAAGTTTGACCAAAGGTACTCGTGCTTAGCATCCAGATATGGTAGTTGAGACAGTCTAGAAAGTAAGTGCACTGAGTATTGTTGTGATAAACGCTTTGAGAAACTCACTCAATGACAAGATCGTAAATTCCTTTGGGTTCCAGTGCATCAGCCACAGTCTTCGCTACGAGAACAGAGAGCATGACTGGGACAGCATATGTGAGGGTATCTGTCAATTCAAACATGATCACCGCAAGTGAGACTGTCGTGCGCTGTTGAATGGATCATCGTCAGTCCGTCTCAAGAAAGCCAACCTTTGCCAAGGAACGGACCGTAACGCCAGACAACGCTGCGGCAGCACCGACCATGGCATAAAGCCCAGGCACTACGCAATCCTTATCGCCGTCGCAAACAGAAAAGACTGGACTGCTCGGATAATTCCTTTGGAAATGGCGAACAGCGATGCCGAGGATACGGCCAACGCAAGCACCAACACCAAGTGTCGGGATAAAGATGCCTGCAGGAACTTTAATGCCAAAGGTAATGATTGTCAGTGCAGCTTTCATGAACATGGCAACCACAATCGCTCGAATAACTGGCCAAACTTGTTGCCAATCACTCGGGTTCGGAGCACACAAACCCGTGTGAGCGTTCGAACCATCTGCGCGGCATTCGGAGAAAAGGATGTAGACGAGCTCTGTCCCTCCCATACGAGCGTAGGGGTTCATGAAACAAAATATCGCGGTGACAAGGGTAACCTAGCATTGTCAGCGACCACCAAAATGGTTAATCCTCTAACTTACCAGAACGACCTCTAGTAGAGGATGTGTTTTGAACCACTTGTGACTACGAACATCGCGGTTCCAGCGGTAATTCAGCTTCGAGAAATATGCACCGTATATTCCCTTGACGAGAGTTCGTAAGAGCTAGGTGAGGGTGAGATCTAAGGGGACGTACTCCAATGGCCCCCAGAAGCACGAAGAAAACGAGTTCGTATGCATGCCAATCCTACAAACGCCTAAGAGATATATTCGAGCCAGACGATGAGGGATATACCTTATCATATGTAACTTGGAACAGCACAAGCTTGCCAGTTCCGAAAGGATCAAGAAACCTCAAGGTGATGGCTGCAATCATCGCGCAGAAAAAGCTAGCAAGAAACAGGTTATGATGCATTCCCCGAGGATGAGTAATCGCACCTTCGCCACATCACCTAAACACAGCGATAGGTCAGCCGGCAATGGCTACCATTGAAATAAAGGCCTACCTTTGGGGGAAAGTAATACGAGACTTCTTCCAAGCTGAACAAGGTACCTCCAATGGGTGCCCCGAATGCAACTGCGACGCCAGCAGCGCAAGCCGCACTGAGGATTTCACGCCGCTTCGCTATTGGGAATTATCATGCCAACGTGACTACTGTCTACGAAAAAGAGACAGACCTTCGTTGTTTTCATATTTGCGGTGAAATCGGCTGACAATGTTTCCAATACAACTTGCAATGTGCACAAAGGGCCCTTCCTTTCCTGATAACAACTCAATGGAAAGGCGATAGGGAGAGCAACAGCACAAAGCTAACCGAGCGATAGGCCCGAACCAACTGAGAGTGCCAAACCAAACGACTTGACAAGCAGAGTGCGCCCACCAAGATATCCATGAATTACGAAGCCTGTAGATACGCGACGTGAGATTAAAGTTGATTTGCAGGCTCTGAAACGGTTACCTGAAAGGATCGTTTTGATTTCCGGTATACCACTTCCTGCGGCCTTATTCAAACTGAGATGATCTATTTAGCTTACCCAGCAAATTCCCGGACGTACATAATACAATGTTTGGCGTTTCAGCGGAAAAGTAGGATGTTCATCATTAGTTTTATTGAATTTTGGGGACAAAACTCCGGAATCTTTGCGGGTGGTGAACGAGGTTGAAGCGGTCAAGCGTATGGTAAGAAAAGATGATATTGTTGCCCATAGAACCTAGCAAAGCGAAGGCGTGAATGATTGAAAATGGCGACAAGAAGGACACATACCGCAATCAAGGTATAGCTGATATATTCCACGTAATCATTCTCGATGGCCCCACGGTGCACCAATGAGGTTAAGATACCAGACCAGTCCACCCAATCAGAGCACCTGGCTTCACTTGAAGAACGTATATCAGGAATATTGGGGCAGCAAAATCGCCTAGCTTTCCACCACCCAGTGGTGCAATATCCGTATTTTGCATCAAAGAACCATTGCTCTGATCGCACAACGAGGAAAGCGATGACAGCCGTCAAAAATCCAACGATTGTCACAATTATCCACCCAAGACTCTTGTCAAACGCAAGGCGTATATGTGAACGAATCGATTTTCCGCGTCTTAATCTGGAAAAGCGCACGGAATCCTTGATGGCATCGTGTAACCAGTCAATGGACGAAAAGGAGGAATACCAGACGCGGAAACCGTTGATCCGAACATTAATATCGTCCTCAGAGCTTGAAAACTTGGAGCGAACGAGGGGAGCATCGTATGCAGAGATACGCCTCTGAGAAAGACGGCGAGTGAGCGTGCCCGGTAGAGATGTTGGTGCGATTGGAGATGGGGGTCCTGAGAACGCTCCACGTGGGCCCGTGGAAAGACCGGGTAATGGAGGGTGATTACCTCGGGCAATGGTGCTAAATTGACGAGGTCCGAGGGATGGCCGTATCGACCCATAACTCCCATCATTGGGAGGATTGCGCAGCGAGGTTCTTTCATCGACGGTTCCGGTGTTGTCGCCAAGAGGAGACTGAGGCCCAAGCGTAGCGCCGCTCCCGATGCGAAGAAGGCGTTGCCTTCGCCAATCCACGGAGGAAGGACCACTGAGTGGACCGTTCGGGGGAAACTCTTCGTCTGCATCTAGTATCGAAGACTGCAACGATGTCGACCGCGTGTTGCAAGTTGCCATCGTATGCGATCGATGGGCGCCTATAGGAGGTGCGAAGGTGATGGTGGAAGACAAGAAAGAACGAAAGAACGGGTGCAGTCCGAGTCCACCTCGACCGTACTGCTACTACAGCCGATATTTCTTGTTTAAGTACACTCTTTACTTAGTACACATTGTGGAGTCTCTAATTCGGCTCGGTTCGCTTCAACCATCTGATAATGCAGTCCACATAATATGCATTACGAGATGGCCTTCCACTGTTGAACAAATATACACAAACACTTTCCTCTCTACTCGCCGACATCGAACACAATGACGACGGCTGGCCTTGGTGTTCCCGTCAAGCTATTGCACGAGTCTCTCGGTCACATCGTTACCGTAGAACTGAAAACTGGCCAGCTTTATCGCGGAAAACTCGCAGAAGGTGGCGTACTTTACATGCGTCGCATGAATGTCCTGATCATCTCATTAACCTCTAGCTGAAGATAATCTTAACATATCCTTGAAGGATATCACCGTGACTGGACGTGATGGGCGTGTCTCCCAGCTAGATCAGGTCTACATCAGGGGGAGTATGGTTAGATTCTTTATTGTGCCAGACATGCTCCAAAATGCTCCCATGTACGTTCAAATTCACTGATTGCTGCTCTGCTCCTGAGACTCGACAGGTTCAAACGAGTCGGTCCAAACGCTATGCGGGGACGGGGTATTGGTACAGCACGTGGACGTGCCACCATTATGCGAGGTTCGTTGATCTAATTCTTTCGTCGTACACTGGTCACATGCTCATGGCATTTTCTTTGTAGCAAACGGTGATTACCACAGCTTAGCGTATGCTTGGAGTATACTAACGATTTCTCTATCACAGCTCGCCGTGGTCGTGGCGTACCTGCAGCACGTGGAATCAGGCGATGAGCATTCGTTCGGCCT
Organism: Fistulinella prunicolor; assembly: GCA_038089875.1. Taxonomy (NCBI): domain Eukaryota; kingdom Fungi; phylum Basidiomycota; class Agaricomycetes; order Boletales; family Boletaceae; genus Fistulinella; species Fistulinella prunicolor. The sequence continues at coordinate 6,914 of JBBPLP010000084.1, read as the reverse complement.
TGCAAAGGGAAAAAAAATCGCTTCTAATTTACTTTGGCAGTGCATATGTAACGTTCTTGTGCAATACTGTTGATGTGTCACGAAGCAAAATGGCCGCGATGTATTGAGTTGGGATTCTTTCGATTATGAGCCTCCGAGAGTGTTCTATAGTAGGGCCATCAAGATATTCGTAGTAAATAGGAGCCTACCCAAGTACCTGTTCTAAAAGTCGGAGACTCGTCCCTTGAAGCTCCAATCGCCGTCGTCTCCCTCGACCCATTTTCTCACAGGCTCCTTCTTTGGCCCACCTTGCTCGCCTGTCCGAGGGTTGATGTCACCTTCAAAGTCAGGTTTGAGGGGTTTCCTGGCGTCGGGGTGGAGAGCGAGGTCTGCCTCTGCCTCTGCGCGCGGCGACGAAAGAGGTGATTGGGCGGTGCGCTGGAGGGCTTCAAACTCTCGTTGCTGATCGCGGGGGAGTGGGGGAGGAGAAGGACGATTCAAAGCTGAGGCGAGACCACGTGAGGGGACGAATGAGTGGGGACGGCGGAAGGGGCGAACGAGTATGACAGTCATCGTATCGGAACGAAGAGAGCGAGCGCCGCGGCGGAGCGTATTAGATGATGAAATAAGGAACCCTCGGGACGAACATCCGGCCCGTCAAGCGAGGGGTTACACAATTCTTCGGGGAGGAGAGGGATTTAAGCGATTTTTTTTGGGGTAAATCCGGGTCAAAGGAGGGGTGTACAAAAATAGAGACTCCCAAGATATAAAAATACCGATGGCTTCTCAGGCACAGTCACACAGCAACGGGATAATCTTTCCCACTGAGAGCTCGCTTGATGGCGCTGCCCCACTCCTGCGGGATTATTAAGACTCCGCTTACGATGGCAGGTCACGTGAAGATATTAAATGCCACATGGGTAAATTAACAGACCAAGTGGGCAAACCGGGAAGATTGCTGTCTCGAGCCCTGAACGAGCGAACGAACTATCTTTCTCTCCTTCACTACAGCCTTCTCCTCCTCAACGTCTTCACAAAACCGCCCTTTTTTACTTTCTTCCTGATCTCTCCATCGTCAAGCCAATACTAACGCGATTCAGATTTATTTAGTCCGCTCGAAATACAGCATCGCTTCTCCCAACTGGTCGAGGATCTTCTTCCATCCAATCTTATTTCCTACTTCCGCTTCTTCGCTCATGCAGCACTACTACCCCCATGGTGTCTATGCCCCCAGTGTCATAGAAATCGCCGATCCCCCCTTCCCCACCCTCCCACCTGCAACATCCAGGCTCGCAATACACCATCCACAGCATTTTTCTTCAGAGTCTATCTACAAGAAGCGTAAGATTGAGCGTGCCTGCGATGCTTGTCGTCGCAGAAAGACAAAATGTGATGGCCCCCGTATGCCAAATAATATTTGTACAAACTGCATACAGAATCGCAAAACATGCTCTTACGTGTGCGTAAACACACTTTTTGTTTCCTCTCACTCACTCTAATTGTCCCCCTCAGTGAAGCTTCCAAGCCTAGAGGGCCTCCAAAGGCGTGAGTTCACTTTGTCAAACTTCACCTTATGGAATTGACAACTGACATGCGTCTGATAGCTATATCACGAACTTGGAGGACAGGTTGGAGAAGATGGACGCACTCCTAAGGCGTGTGAGTAATTTCCGCTCTCTCAATTACCCACATGGCTTTGCTTCATTTGCGAGCATTCGATGCTCTGTACGGCGTTAGCCTTTTCGCAATTTATGCAAACCAGTGGTGGTGCACTTTTTCCGTGCAATCTCTCTGCCCCTGCTCTTGGTAACTTAAACCGTAATCTCATCGATACTCATACGTAGCTCCGTCCCGAAGCCGACTTCTCCGAAGAGTTGGGACCTCCAGTGGTTCGAGATTCCTGGAAGACGGACCTGGATCCCCCTCACATGTCACCCCACGAAAAGTCAACGTCGCCATCCGCATCCTCTTCCAAAACAAAAGGTTCACCTGCAAGATCTTTACAGTCCAATCCACACTCACCCTCCAACGCAACGAGCCACTCGACAGGTATTTGCTCCCATAACAGGCGTTTCGCAGGTACACCGCGGAGCGACACGGATTTATCATCGGACGACCATACATCTTCAGACAGCGAGGAAGTTGGAGAACTCAGCATTTCACGTGGAATAAAACGTTTGACGATTCGGGGCTTAGAGCCTACTCAAGATCACCATTCCTTAGCGGACAATCAAGTTCGCTTCCACGGCAAGAGTAGCTTTTTCAAACTTATCGAACCAACTCGGAAACTAAGGGATGAACACGTCAATAGTTTAACTGGTGGAGAGGAACGCAGTCGCTCAAATCGTGATAGTACTAGCCCGACTAACGCTGCGGCGCTGCGACGCCCCGAATTTTGGACTACCCCTCCAGTGAGTCTAGGATCCTTTTTCAGCCTTTGGTCACATCCTCTAAATGCTTGGATTTGATTTCCGTTTAAGTGGGAACTTGCATTCGAGGGCTTTCAAGAACAACTGGAGGATGCATCTCGTTCACTGGCTGAGGACTTTCCCCCCCAAGACCTTGCCAACAGCCTGATGAAACTATTTTTTGAAAATATCAATCCATTTGCTCCATTATTTCACCGCCCAACCTTCGAACGACAGTGGAGAGAAGGTTTGCAGTACAAGGATGCATGGTTCGGACGCCTTTGTTTGTCTGTGTTCGCTGTTTCAAGCCGCTGGAGTGATGACCCCCGTGTACTTGATGACGGTAAGTATGGCATTCCTCGGGCCGGAAGACCCAATGAGGATCACAAGTGGCAGCGTGCTGGTTGGAGATTTTTCAACGCTGCGGTCGGTGCGTGTCTTTTTTTGCTGTCGGATGTCTGCATACTCACGATTACAGATGTCCGTCGTGGTTCCACTAGTCTCTTTCACCCGGCTGGCCTTTTCGAAGTCCAGACTATGGCGGTCAGTGAAACGAAATGGTTATCCGAGATCCTTTTGCCAATTTCTCACCAAACAGCTGCTCGGCATGTTCTTGCGAGGCACAGCATTTAATCCCGTCGCATGGCTTTTCCTTAACACGGGTCTCCGCAAAGCACAGGATGTTGGAGCCCATCGAAAAAAAATCTACGGAGACAAACCGACTATTGAGGGTGAGCTCTGGAAAAGGGCGTTTTGGGTTCTTGTTCTTCATGATAGAATGGCAAGTGCTGCCCTAGGGCGGCCATGCTGTTCAGGCGAGGAAGAGTAAGTGTCACTCTCGATCACGTGCTTTGATTGACACCTTTTATTTGTGAAGGTTCGACGCGGAATTTCCACTGGAAGTCGATGACGAGTATTGGGAAACGAAAGATCCAGAGAAGGCATTTCAACAACCTCCAGACAAACCACCACGGATAGCCGCCTTTAATTCACTTCTCAAATTGACAAAGATCGCGGCATATGCCCTGAGAACAATCGTGCGTTTTCCCATTCCGTAAAGAATTGTCGGCTGATATCCTTGGCAAGTATGCTCTTGATAGGTCAAAACTGCTGTTGAGCGCTGCGCGTCCACGGTGGCCGGGAGTTTTAGCACAACTGAATCATGCGATGACCGAATGGGTGGATTCGGTACCCGAACACTGTAAGCGTGATCTGCTTGCATGCTTTGTATTCGGAGGGTAACCTCTTGTCAGTACACTGGTCACCTCACATCGAAGATCCGTTGTTTTCAAATCAATCGGCCGCGCTATATATCACCTATTATCTGATCCAAATAATCATCTATCGACCATTTTTGCCACCATCTTTCCATTCTGTTACGAACATTACTCCCCATTGCAACATGCCCATCCCCTGTATTGCGGTTTGTGTCAACGCTGGAAAATGCGTTTCCCGAATCATGAAGGCTCAAATTAGCCGCGGTTTCTCGCACATCCCTTGCCTTCTCTTGAGTGCACACGTCTGTGCCGCGATTCTGCTCATGAACTTTTGGGATTTGAAATGGCAAGAACGCAATCAGATAGGCTGCGACGCGTCTGAGGACGTCAAGTCTCCTCTGGCTTTAGCCATGGCTGAGTTGTTGGAGGAAGTTTCGGTTTTCATCAAGGCATTGGAGGCAGTGAAAAATCGCTGGAGGATCGCAGAAATGCACCTGTCAGCATTCATTACCTTTTTGTTCCTCGAGAAATACTAAATACTGGGTAAACAGAGATGATCTCAGTCCTTCGTTACCCCATAGTCTTGGTGGCATTGAGCCGAGCATCCCCAAGGACGACACTCTTCCACGCTGTTACCCCCCCAGGCCCGATAGTCGAGCCTATTACAACGCTACTTCGCCAGACTACACAGCACTTGGGGACTACCGGAACTCACCGCCCGAATATGGTACTACCCACTCACCCACTAGCTCGCATACCTTCGACACCCAGCTCGAACCGGCCGGGTGCAGCCCTCACTTCTTTGAATTCCCTCAAATTACCCAATATCCTGTTTCCAGTATCCCGCCACTCCCATCTTCCACCTCTTCATGTCGACGCGATCAAACCATGCCAACGCAAAACACCACACTCCAATCACGGCGGTCTTACGATGGTCTTTCCATGTACATGGAACCCAAAGGTCGGAGGTCATCAACATCCAGCCTCCATTCTCGGCCAGCTTCCCTGCTTGATGACAGGGCCATGGATGACAGACAGTATACCACAGCCAGCCGCGCGCCTTACAGTGGGTCTATGTCTGTGCCGACACACCAGAACGACATGAATAATTTTGGTCCTAACGAAACAAAGTGTGTTGATGCCGGGATGCATTCTTGCGTTGGCTTACATTCATTTACAGATCTGGTTGGGCAAGTAGTTGGAACTTTAATCCAGCGCATGCATATAGACCAAGTTCTGACGACGCAACCATTCAGCTTGGTTATTTATCACGAGACAGAAAGAACAGAAGTTCAGATAACCAAGTTCTTCCTTACCCGAACGTCATTGACCCGTAAGATACCCTCACCATACTTACCCCCATGTTATAGATTGCTACGACTGTTTTGCAACGGATGTTTCTTTGCTACTGCATCGCTGTTTGACGTCTACTCTTTCATCGACATACCAATATAGCCCTACTTTACACAATACATGCTGTAGTCATACCTTTCCGTTTACCCTGATTAAAAGCTATTTGCTAGGAACTCGAGCTTCATTGTCAACGTTATATTGTTCAAACGTTCAAAAGACGACATCCTTCACTTCACCCTTCTTGCAAGGTAACGGCTCAAGAGCCCGTTCAAGACACCTGGCACAGAATACATCACTGCGCACACGACTTGATCGCCTGCAAAACTAATCTGCCATTTCAAGCAGACGATGTGAAGACAAACGTGCGTGACAGTGTAAACGGTCTCGATCACCGGGAGTGAGCGGATTCTGTCGGTTCGGCCAATGCTTCATCAGCCAAGGAATACTTTGATCCAGATGAACTCGTCCGAGTACCGCCGGTAGCCTGGACGATGACTTCATGACGAGCAGCGGTGGTTTGCACGACAAATGCAACGGCGGCCTGTGAAGGAGTTGGCTGGTTCCGAGCGTGTCACGATGTGAACGAAACTTACGAGCACCGTCGCCCCGAACAAGACTCTCTCCTTCCATCGTTCGTCTCCCGTGTTGTCGTCAAAATGGGGCCGTCTCGATGTCCTGGGACTAAATCGACCTGGATCCGCATGGCGTTCGCGGTTCGTCAATGGCTCCCCGGTAATAGCACTCTTGCCTCGCAGGAGGTCATACGCCTTGGATATCGACTGGAACCGGGCTTGAGCTATGTCCGCAGGGTAATGACGAGCGACGAGTGAATCTGGGTGATAGACACGAACGAGGTCATAGTCTAGCACGGCAAGCGTTTGAGTAACCGAATGAACGAGTGCACGTAGGCGTCACCGACATCGCTCTTTGATCTGCTGCTGGGTGGCAGACCTGGGCAAGTGGAAAATTTGGTGCGGTTGTGGATTCGAATGCGTAGGATACGGGTACGGGTTGGAACTTGTGGACGCGTGTCTGCAAGACCGACGGGCAATGTAACGCAGGATATCAATATCTCGTGTTCGGTGAACCGATTGCTTGAGGATATTGGAGCACGACATCTGGCAGTACGGCCGGTCTAAGACAGCAGCAGGAGGTTGTACAACACGAAGTTGACGAAATGCTCCGAGTTGGCAACTGCTTGACCAACTGGCGAGGTCGCAAAAAAGGTCACAAATACTGGCCAACCAGTACTAGAATGCACGAGTCAACGACAACTCACACTCAACACCAATGGCCTCACTTCATGTCATTCTTTTCTCTTATTTTCTGGACCCATTTCCGGAACAACCCGTTGTAGTGGTGCGTTGTATATGCCGGATAATACGAACCACGAATGCTCCCGTGAGCGCTTGAGTTCTCGCCGTTCCCCGCCGAGGGTTTTTATAGACCTTCGGAACCCTTCAAACTATAGCTAGACTAACTTGCGAGTATTTTTACAAGGTTACACTAGCGGATTAGTGGTGATGACAGATTATATTGTCATGTCCTCGGGACTGAGACAAGAATAATACACGCTTCTCTTGAGAAGTTTGCAAACCAGGTGCTGCATGCATTTCGGTCCGAGGTATCCTGGTTCTCATGGAGTGGACAGTCGTCAATGGCAGCGATCCGATGAGACCCAGTATTAACAAATTCTATACTAATCAGGATGGTGACTCAGCCCAGCGGTGTGGGGACAAGAGAGAAGAAAGTATTCATCCGGCTTCGGTCCGGGCGCAGCGTCATCATGAATATTCATGCACATGTCTCATGCAATGTATGATAATCGGGTATTAAGAATCCTAGTCACGCGCCTGGCACAACTTCATTAATTGGCACAAGTTTGTGGGACCCCTGCAATTCATCCTAACGTAGCCGCGCAATAAGCACACCAACGTTGTGTGGGTCGACTTCAGTG